>JAAROE010000265.1:0-30592 GCA_036365135.1 Miichthys miiuy | reverse complement strand
ACATATTGTATAAAACAATGCTGAGATCCACCACCGCAGATGTTGGTTCCAATAGAAAATCCTACAGTCAACGAGCATGTCTGTATTAAAATATAAAATGTTCTATTATAAAAAATAGATAAAGCTCATTGGCCGTCTCCTCAACCTGTTTGCATTCTACGCGTTACAGCACTGGGGCTGAATGGGGGCAGGGACAAGATTGCTTTGTACAGTTCCCTCTGAATGCTATTGGTTCACAGCACCCACCTTCTACTAGCCAATGTTGAGGGGGAACTGATCGGATTTTAAAGTCGTGTAACATCTATTCTGTTTGTTCTCCTTCACTTTAACCAAAGGCAATTATTTTAATGCATAAGTCGTCAAGGACTAAAATGTAACATGTCAGTATCAAACATGTTTTTTAAGAAAGAAAGAAAGAAAGAAAGAAAGAAAGAAAAAGAAAGAAAGAAAGAAAGAAAGAAAAGAAAAATATGCCTGGCTAATTCAATTATATGCATTTACTTTTAAATAAATCTCTTCAAACAAGTATATGGACTGATATAGTTATTATAATTTAAAAAAAGATGACAGATCATGCTTTGACGATAGTCTGTAACCTTCCTGCTTTCCACGAAGAGTCGCTGTCCACCACGCTGAACTATTCAAAAGGCTGTAAATATGAGGAGATAGATAGATAGATAGATAGATAGATAGATAGATAGATAGATAGATAGATAGATAGATAGATAGATAGATAGATAGATAGATAGATAGATAGATAGATAGATGAGTTCTCTGAGTATATGGACATCAAAATCTGCATATTTATTTTGCTCACCTGCTGGCTCTCAAAGGTCCACGTGCTGTCCGGTAAAGACGCATCCAGAACACTGATCACCCTTTAAAGTCAGTGGTGCTGTTTTATCAAAGTGAAATCACTGTACTCTGACATCGGAGACATACACGACCTGAAGGACTGACTCTGAGACAACATGCTCCCAGGACCTCCACACTTTATGTCCGTCAGTGTTGAGCTGAATCTGCAGGTTTCTGTTGGGGTTCTTGTAATCATCATAGTCGGTCCGTCTCGTGCAGCAACTACCGCTGCTTCTGCTGTTCCTCATGCATTTAACCGTTAAGATGAGAAAAGTCACCAGACAGCACGGACACGAGGCCAGAGAGAGAATCAAATAAAGGGTGATTCTCCCATTTTTCTTGCTAGCTCAGCTGCTTGTGCTGGAGGTCTAAGACGCTCATGGAGGCCGTCCTCCAGCAGGATGGACACCGTGCAGGTGGCGGACTGAACTGGTTCCCGTCGTCCTTGACTCTATAAGCAGCCTCTGAGAGAGAGTCGTCCTGGTCGGACGCAGCGCGTTTAGTTCTCACCTGTATACAGATTGACAGTGAACAGAGGCGCTCAGGCTCCGCCAGTTTGTAGGAGATCCAGGCGCATGGCCTGAGTCATGTCACGGCCGTCACCTTAGTAACCAGGTGACCCGCATGAGCGGGGCATCCTCTGATGAGAGGAGCCCGGGGCAGCGGAGAGGGTAAATAACAGCGGGGGCATTGTCGTTCTGGTCCAGGATAAAAACATGGACAGTGGCGTTGCTGCTGAGAGACGGAGAGCCCTGATCCTTTGCCTGAACCTGAATCTGAAACACCTTCAGTTTCTCATAGTCAAACGAGAGTGCATGCTGTAGATGCTGTTATCTGAGTTGATGTAAACATAAGATGAGACAGAAACGTCCTGCACTTTAGAGTCCAGTATAGAGTAAGAGACTTTGGCGTTTTCACCTGAATCAGGATCAGTTGCTGATACTGAGCACAGAAGTTTCCCAGGAGGATTGTTCTCTTTACATATATGACATAAGAAGGTTGGGAGAAAACTGGTGGGTTGTCATTTACATCTAACAATTCAACAAGTATTACTTTTTCACTGGTTAATGGGGCTTCCAGAATCAGTAGCACTTATCTTGACACTATACTGGCCATTCTTTTCACGGTCAAGTGGCCCATTTGTCACTAAAGAGTAATGGTTAGAGACCGATGGATTTAACTTAGGGGGACTTGGAGACACCTTCAATGTGACTTTGCCATTGTCACCTGAATCTGGGTCTTTTGCACTTATCAGTGCAATAACTGTTCCGATTGCAGAGTCTTCTGGAACAGGTGTTGTTAAAGACGTCACGATTATTTCAGGAATGTTATCGTTGATATCAACTACTTTAATTTCGACGGCACAATGCCCATCCATCTCAGGATTGCCTTTGTCTTTAGCAGTTATGTCAAATCTATGTAAAAGAGTTCATTCAAAAGTTCCTTTGACAACAATAGCTCCAGTAGGATTAATGTCAAATAATGATAAAATCAAATCCGCAGTTTGCTCTGCAAAAAAATATTCAATTTCTCCATTGAGTCCTTCGTCTGCATCTGTAGCTTTAACATGCAATATTTCAGTTCCAGGTGTTGCCTTCTCGCCATTAGCCTCATATACCTGTCTCTCAAATTGTGGCGCATTATCATTGATGTCAAGTACGATAACTGTAATTTCAGATGTCCCGGAGCGAACCGGGTCTCCGCCATCTACAGCGGTGAGGATGAGATTGTGTAACGGCAGTTTTTCTCTATCAAGTGGTTTTTGACCAATTGGGGATTTTCTTCCGTCTTTGAGGGTTTTAACAGTCAATTTGAAATTGTCATTTTTGCTTATGAGGTAAGAGCGTACAGAATTGGTACCGACATCAGGATCCTGTGCACTTTCTAACGGAAAATCGCGCCTGGATTTACCAGCTCTGCAATTTTCACCACTTTCTTCTTTCGTCAGAAAACTAGTGAATTATCATTTGTATCCTGGATTTCAATTTCGACTCTATGCAGCTGTAGGGGTTATCTATTACTAGTTCCAAAGGCAACAAACATGACGGCCTTTGTCCACACAGTTCCTCCCTGTCTATCCTATCAATCACCACCAGTTCTCCCTTCCCCAAGTCCACATTAAAATACTGCTTACCAGCCTCCGAGGTTATCCGCAATTTACGCTGATACAGTTCAGATACAACCAAACCCAGATCTTTGGCTAAATTTCCTACCACAGAACCCTGTTTCAGTTCCTCCGGATGCTGTAGCGAGTCTGTCCATCTATTGTACTCCACAAAAGAAAGAAGTGATGCCACCACAAAAACACTTGCCATGCTGGCAATTTTTTCCACATTATTCCTCGTTCAATAAATCCCATATCTTTTCACTCCAGTCCCAACTTAAGTGATTAAGTAAGATGGTCTATAATCCAATGTAGATGCGCCCTCATATATAACAGTCATGCTTTGTGTCTGCATATGCATCCTCTCCCCGTACAGAACATAGTAATGGCTACGACGCTGAAGCTACTGACGAGAGGGAGTAGATCTCTTTGTAGCTCTGAATCTCATTG
Source organism: Miichthys miiuy (assembly GCA_036365135.1). NCBI lineage: Eukaryota > Metazoa > Chordata > Actinopteri > Sciaenidae > Miichthys > Miichthys miiuy. The sequence continues at coordinate 27,183 of JAAROE010000265.1, read as the reverse complement.
GTGGACAGAGTATACCTATTTCCACCAATCCTAGCATCAGTAAACGTCTACATAACAGTGACGTAGTATGAAGTATGATCCATAGAGAAATCATCCTGGTGATTGTGACTGTATCATATGAAATAGCATGATTCATTTCATTATTCCCATCTCCTGTACAGGTTTTTAAATGTGTATTCAAAGTTTTCAATATAAATATGAAGACTAAACAATACATTATAATTATATATATATTATAATAATAGAGGACTCAGTACAGGGTCTTATAAATAACTGAATGATCATTATATGATCACTCATATAGCGCTTTGTGTTAATCAACCTCCTCTCGGCTGTATGCACCTGCATGTATGCACATCGCTTTGTGGCTGAAAAGGCTCTTCGTTGCCTTCCTGTGGCAGAGAAAGCCAATGCAGCCTGCGTATGGCGTCATTACGTCTTAGCAACTCTCAACCGGCGTCAGAGAAATAATTCTGTCATCAGCCAACGTAAAATACCCGTATGGAGGTCTGTAGAGCAAATGAAAAGGGAGGGGGGCGCAGATGGTGTGGGAAGGCGTTTACTCCCATTCTCTCTCTCTCTCTCTGTCTCTCTCACTCTCTCTGTCTCTCTCTCTCTCTCTCTCTCTCTCTCTCTCTCTCTCTCACACACACACACACACACACACACACACACACACACACACACACACACACACACACACATGTAAGTACTTCATGGTTTGGTCAGGGTCGCGAACAATCAGACCATGCGCCATATTTATGCAACATCCCGCCGCAACAAACATCATAAGCTGACATAATAAAGCACTAAACGCGTAAATTCGATGGTGCAAATGCATTACAAAATATGTAAATTAACATATGAAAAAATATCAAACGTATTCAGTAGTCATCTGCTCTAAATGTAGGTGGGCGACAGAGGGAGACGTGGAGAGACAGTGTGAGAGGCAGAGAGAGGGGAGAGCGCTGAGCTGCTTTCAGCACCACATGTGTACAGCGCCACACAGGCGGCCATGTGCTGCTGCTGCATGCTGCTGAGAGGCAGACTGCCTCACTGAAGACAACACTATTTCTTACTGAATACAGGAATAAATACAGGAGTAGCCAGAAGCACAACTAATTACATTTTAATGGACACACACAACACAGGGTATTGGTGGTGAATAAATAAAATATTAGCTCAATAATATTGCCAGACATTGAATATTAAAGTTTGGATACAGATTAAATATATTATGTTAACGTTATACTTCTGTTTTATCAGTGGAAGGAAAAGCAACATTCAGATATTAGACAACGGCATAATTTGGGGTTAAATTATGAAGTAATATTTTCATTGCTATTTTGATACTTGTCCTGGCATGATATTTCCAGGGTTAAAATTTGTAGGCATCATGAAATGTATACAAAGTGTAATACTGATGTAAATGGTCAGAAGCACATGCATTTCATGATTCACACAAATTTCATGTTAAGCCAGTACAAAGTGCTAAAGATGCATATAGGTGGTTTTCCGTTTACCAAGGATTACTGACAGTTTCCTTCATTTACCTATCCATCCATATTTTTCCATACCGTCTTTCTGTAGGCTGGAGCCTATCCTGCTGCACACAGGACAGAGATCAGTTTGTCACAGGGCAAACACACAACACACAAATTTACACCAACATAGACAGGCAGGCATACTTCACAAAAGCTATCTAGTAGATTTGAACTTGTGAGGTGACAATTTTCATACAGCCATTGCTCAACATGAAAATGACTGTGCAGTTGATACATATTTTTAAGGTAGTAGCCTAGCCTATATCACATGGACTAACCAACATACAGTATGTTTAGGTTTTGACTATGTTAGATGTTTGTGTGTTAAATCAGTTGTATGGTATGTTTTAAAGCTAAAGTGTTGTGATGGTGTCAGTCTGCATTACAAGTTATTTTACACGCATACTTGCCTGTTTATTAGGTCATCTTAGCTAAGACTAACACAGTTACAATAGTACTGTAATAAATTCTAGGTTATAATATTCAAAACTGTTTTAGAGAGGTTCTGATTGAACTGTAAGGTCATTTTGGAGTCTGCAGTTTGGGATGCTAATGAATTGTATTGTGTTATATTGACAGGTGTTTCTATTATGTTGTCCACCCTATTTATATCAGTGAGGGTAGGCTATTAGGTAGGCTGTAATTATCATACAGTTGGATCAACACCTCTCTAAAACAGTTTCAACAAAACAACATCATAACCTTCATGACAGTAGGATTGAATTAGTCTGCACCTAATAAACTGGCAATAGTGTATATGAAAAACAACATACAGTATACAGTATGGTCTAAATATGGTCTTTAATTGTTTAACAGTTTCCTCTGATATGTTATAATATTGTAGGTAGGTAGGCTTATAATGTCCTCTTAACATGCTATGATTGTATCACATAGCTTGCATTTTATGTAATGTATTTTCATGTACTGTTACTTGTGTTGTACTTTCTTTACCTAATTGGTAAACTTTTGAGTATAATGTAATACTTTATGATGGATTATATAAAGTGGATGGTAGTCCAGAACACCAAAACACAATTTAAAATCCAAGATACAGTGCTGGACAGTTTAATCACTGCAACTTCATTCGGACTTAAGATACTTTAGCAGCTGTTATTCCCACTAATACTTTCCTTAAGCCACACAAGCCTGTTAGTAGGAGAGCTGTCCACCTTATTAAATGTCTTGTTCAAATGTACATTCACTGAATAAGAGCATATGTACAAAGGAGCCTCAGATTCTCAGATTAAAGATTAGAGTCTAAAATATAACTCATAATTTAATATCCAGACTAATATTAACATTTAATTATCCATTATCTAAATTATAGATTGTACAGTATAGCCAGTATAAAACTCATCTCATCAAATTTTGAGCACTAAGCCACTCACGCTGTCACACATGATGTGTTGTCAACAAAATGTCTTTTCATCAACGCCTGATTGAAGCAAGTGATGATAGGTATTTTGTGAGGTATGTGAACAGATGTGTCGCTTGTGGAAAATCTGATTAACCGCTTGACTTTGTGCCAATGCATACTGTTTAGACACTGTGAATGATCACTGTTATGCTTGTGCTTGATTTCTGTTATTGTGGTGATGAAGTGTGTTGATCAGTTGTCAGTACATCTGTAATCTGTGATGTGATATGAATGAAAACTTTTTCTTACCTTATTTGTTGAGCCAGGATTTAACAAGAGTTGGGAAGGAAACAGGAAAAGCACCAGGCAACAAGGGGGACACATAAAAAAGAGAAAAACAAGAGAGAAAGGACGTCAGTTAGACAGGTGGTCAGCATACAGATCCCGGCTTTGGGAAGTACAGCACGCAACATACTTACCATGTGGCTCACAACAAATGTAGTTGTGATTTTGTGTGGTGATTCATAGAGTATGAATTTATGTTTATTGATAATAAATTCTCTCATGATTAGACAAAAACAAAACAATTCTGTGTGTACATAACTATTAAAATTTAACAATGTTGAAACAGTTATGTGTTGTTTGATCTTTATCTGTGTCAGCCTCCAGTCAGCATAATACTGTAACAAAATATAAATAATGAGAGAGAGAGAGAGAGAGAGAGAGAGAGAGAGAGAGAGAAACTTTATTTTAGCATCACTGTACTTGAGGGATGTACTAGGAGGGATGAGAGTCATGAAGAAAAAAGAAAGAAAGAAAGAAAGAAAGAAAGAAAGAAAGAAAGAAAGAAAGAAAGAAAGAAAGAAAGAAAGAGGCAGTAATTCCTCAGTAGTACCTCAGTTGATTTAACATAAATATATCCAGTCATGTAATTGTTAATCATTTTTAGCAGCAGCATTGTATGTTATACAATAGAAAGTGGATTTAACAATCAACTCCCAAACATTGTAAGTACAATCACTACAGCCTGAACCAAAACATGGCTGAGGGAAATGAAGACTTGGGGATCCCTGCTAACGCCAATTACAACCAAAATACTGCACTGCACCACTACCCTTATAGCAACAGCAGGGGGCCTCAAGGCGATGCCCTGAGACAAATCTATGCCTTATTAATGAGAGTCTTTGCTCTGTGACCCTGTGTTTTTCACAGCTGATGTGTGTCTTTGTGAGAGTGAATTCAAGCTTATTAGACAAAGCAGAGCAGCAACAGCTTTTTTTTAAATATATAAAACCAATGCATTGTGGTTTAAATTATATAATTTAGGAATATTACCTACAGTATATACTTTTTGTTTGTGCACATGAACAAATCTAAAAGTAGTAACAAAAATCACAGTGTTCATTCACAAGCCACATTAATCCAAAATAAACAGGTCAACCAGGAAAACAAGCAACAAGAAAATGAAAAAAAAGACATCAAAAGACTGTTCCTTTTGATATCACAGAAACAAAGAATTTAATGGGAAATTGATTCATCTAAGCCTATATATTAGTCAATATATAAATCATGGACACAGGTTTGCTGAAATAGGCAAAACAAACAGGGCAGTGTCGATGAAAGCTTATATATAAAAGCAGCCATGATCACCTCCTCCTCTTTCTCCATCATCAGCCACCCCAGGTCTGAGGATGAACTATTTTCTCAAAACAGGGGTGTTTCCTGTCCTCCCAATAACAACAAAAGCACACAGCCATTGCAGCACAGTGGCTGCATCTGCTATGGACCCCCTGTGGCTCAGTGGAAAATGGCACAATCCTGCCAGTGAGTCAGCTTGTTGCTATGGTAACACATCCTACCTTGCTTGCTCGCATCCCACCCTGCTGCCTGTGAGCTGGCAATGGTGGCAAAAGGAAAAAAAAAAAAACTGAGCTAAAAAAACAACAAGACAAAACTGGGGGGATAAATGAGGTCACAGGAAAGAAGAGACATGATGGTCACACACACGCATTTGCACATTAATGAAATGTTGTTCAAAACAGAGCATATGTTTATGGACTGCTGGGAAACAAAGAATCTCTAGATACATGGCTCAAAAGTGACAAAAAGGAAATATTTCTTCTTGTCATGTACATGATGACCTATGCAGGGACAAAATGACACTGTATGGCGTATAATGACTTTAAATAGAAAGCACAAAATGTCCTTCACTGAGCAATCTCCTTTCCCTTTCTCTCAGTCTCTTCTCTCTGCAGCAGAGTGGTGCAGCTGGAGAGGGGGAGGGGAGGGATGCAGAAAATGAGATCAGGAGGAAAAAGGAAGACTGTTGGAAAGCAAGAAAGGCTGCTGAAGAGTGGCTATCCAGTTTTGGTTACAATTGGACACAATGTTAACTGCAGCGAATTATTTTAGTAACCACAGTACTGCAATCATAATGCAGCACATCTTAACTCCATTAGAAGGCAAGGCTCTATCATTCTTCCAAATCACATTTAAAGGATTAAGAGTAGAAACTTGATATGATTTGATTGAGACTGTGTATGTGTGATTAGGCCAATCCAACACACACATATACAATCATTCCCTACACTGACATGAAAATTTGAGGAATTTAATCTTTCAGAATATAATTTAGAAAAGCCTATGTGGGTTTGTTTCTAGGTTGTGTGCTTGACACAACTTTGCCATTGCCCCATATTACAGTATTCTAGGTAATCCCTGGTGTAATCCTTCCCAGAGAATCAGCCAGTGCAGAACTCCACATTTCCACTTCTGTGACACCAACGTGCATGCAAAGACAACATATTTTGCATGTTCTTAAGCAAATACATGTCTAATTTACCTGATTTAACGTAAAGGTACAATTATTTCACTCAAAGCTCAGCACAGAACAAAGTAAAATTGAGATTTGCAGAATAATCAATACATTTGCCATCTCTACATGTGTGACAACATATCAATGAGTGTTACCTTCAAAATATGTTCTTTGCTAATAATGCCTGTACAGGCTTTAAGGTCATTCTAAAATAAAATGTACTTTTACTGCCCCCAAAGTCAGGGTCAGATACAGAATAGTTTTGTGTTCTTGACATTTAGGCCAAGCAGTGTGATACTTGCTGGAGAGGAATTTGAAGATTAAGTTTCAGAATGCTGTCTAATTGCTTGGCCTTATCCTATATGAGCTTAAAGACTCCCTTTTTTGTAAAGCAACAACAGTCCCAGAGGGACAGGCAGCAGTCATCAGTTAGAGAGTACAATGCACTAAAGGTATGTACATTTGATTATTTTTTCTCTTGATATCTTGCTCAGTGTATTAAAGTAAAGTATCTCTGCACTGTAGGAATTAAGGTCTCTGACATCTTAGATATCTGGGATATCTTGTAAACAAAAACACAATGAGGGATTATAGTACAAACATTAACCACATCCCTAAACACACACAGTGCACAGTGTGCTGATGAGCCCCACCGGCATACACATGGGCACACAGCTGCTCACCAGACAACTTGACTAGAGGGCGGGACACTTAAACAAAAGCTTGGGCCTGTGGGAACCAAAAGCTCCTGCATGTGATTATAGGTTTGTGGTCAGTAACATGTTTAGCAAACTGATGATTGAGACTTTGTGTAGGAACCAAAATGAACAGTAACAGCACCACGGTAGGTTTCTTGAGCAAGAGAAGGACAGAACAACAACATGCTGAAGGGATACAGGGTGCAAAACGGACATAATTTTAGCTGCTTGCAAATACGTTTCTGTGACCCCTATGGAGACACTTCCAAAAAGAATTTATGGTACTCAGTAAAATCTGTGCCATTAACAAACTTGAGAAAATGAGACATTGTGGTTTAAACACAGTTGAAACAGGTAAACCAGACACAGATGTGGGCTGATAATAATGACAGACTGCTTCCAGCGGATATGGGGGTTAACATAGTTAACCTTGGTTTTCCTTGTAGTTTCTATTTTCTCATGCACACACAGTGAACATCATGCATATTTTACTGCTAAAACACATTTATCACCCAGGCAAACAAACCAGACACACTAGTTGATCTAAGGCTTCCTCTGATGCTGGACAAAACTGAGCAAACATAACTACAGACAGACTATCCTTGGCCACATCACACAAGCCATTTAGTCATCACTCATGCATCAAGCTGGATCTTTAAATTAAGCTTCATGGGCCCCTTTCATCTAAAGACACATTATTTTCTCTTAATACATAACAGATATTAAACACACATGGCTTTATTTTTCCACCACGCATCATTATTAATAACACAATTATTTGTGCCGAGCTTACATACAGCTTTCATATTCAGCATGCAATGTAAGCCCTTATAGGTGAAAACTCATACAGGAGGTAGCGAATGTAATCTGTTACTGTGTAACTTTCATGAGCAACTTGATGCTGATTAAAATCATTATTTCACACACTTTGTTGACAGCTACACTATAATACATTCTAGGCCAGTTTTCCTTTGTCATTAAATGTTTCCGTTTCAACACATTCAGCCTCTGTCCTGATTTCTGACATCCCCTTGTCATTTGTTATATAACTAATGCTCTCTCTCTTTCTCTCTCCCACTTTATATTTTATCCAAAAAAAAAAAAATCTCACACTGCCTGTGTCCTTTATCTGACACACACAACTGTTTCACACATGAGACTTCCCTGTGCCCCTATCTCAGCAGACAAAGAGGGCTGCACACATCAAAATGGCTGCCGTGCATCACTAACACGAATGCTGCACAGGGATGGTGTGGAGACTGTGCCGGTTTACCACGTGCCTCTTCCCCTCCCCCACTGCCTCTCTTTTCCTCTCCATCACGCTGCTTTCCTGCCTCCTTCTCAGTCTCTCCAGCATCAATAGTGACTTCTCTCTTCCCCTCTACCACATTTTAAACCTCTTGATCAATACTATTGTGTCAATCTTTTTTGATTTGCATCTACAACAACATCCTTTATACTATATATCCTCCATTATAGTTGGCCTGCATGCATCCCTGCTTTTCTCCATGTGTAGCCCTATGCCTATGGCTGCACTGTGTTATGAAGAGAACTAGGTCACTGAAAAAGTAGTACACTGCGTGGTTGTGTGACTCTATGTAGGAGCAATCTGTAGAAATACTTAAGCAGGGATGAAGGCCAGAATGTTTTTCTTTCATTGTAGCTTCTGTATTGTTCTCTCTCATATACAGTATGTTATAATAAGCCAATCTGTCAAAGTGGAAAGGCATCTAAAAAAAGGTGACTAAACATATTTTAGTAAATGTGTCTGCACATAACATCATGTTTCACTGCAAGATGATGCATATAATTGCCAGCACTACATGATAAACAAATCAATATATAAAACAACAGAATGAAGGTGAAAATGAAGTACAAACTATGTCAGGATGCTATGCCATAAAAAAAATATGTATCTGACACAGTTTACCTTACAAAAAACACATAAAGCTGCAAAAGTGCATAGATTCAGGTACAGCCCCTGTATAAAGCATGCGAGAGACCAACAACAGTGTTTGACTGTGTGCAGTAAGTATATAGAACAGCACCAACCTTACATAACATTTTAGTGATATTCCATATATTTCTGAGTAGGTGATAAAGTTGGGCCAGTAGAAAATCCTATTATCGCTGATACAACTTTTAATACTTATACCCACATATAACCATTTATAACCTTAAAAGTGTTGACTATTTTAGGCACTATACGAATAGCATCAGACTGGGAATACCTTTCAGTGAGTACCAGAACTAAACAGAACTAAAGTGCTGATGAAAACAGACAAACATCATGGAAACAATAGTTTTAAAGAAGCATGGAAGAGGCTGATCTCACCTCTGTGAGCAAATTCTCTGACTCTGTTTTATGTCTTGGCACTGTCCTGGTGGCATTATGGTCAACACTCAGAGTGCTCTGACTGAAGGGACGGAGCATTTTATATCACTCTTCCGGGAGTCAGTAGTTCCGTACACCTCATAACTGAATCCCTGCTTCAAGGTACCGGTACCTCCACGTCTGCGTAAAGGGGGGTAATATGGAATAACAGGAAGATTTCCACTGGATTTGTAAAACAGGTGCTCACGCCTCCATCTGTAGATTTTCACTGATATAATAACCACCAAACACGTGACGAAGAGGAAGGAAACTACAGCCAAAGCAAGCACTAAGTAAAAAGTCAGGTTGTCATTGTACTCCTTGTCGTGTGTAAAGTCAGTGAACTCCGACAACACTTCAGGGAAGCTGTCCGCCACCGCCACGTTAACAATGACTGTAGCTGAACGAGAGGGCTGCCCGTTGTCCTCCACTATAACAGTCAGTCTTTGTTTCACAGCATCTTTATCAGTGACTTGGCGATAGTTCTTATTTCTCCATTCTGTAAGCCCACTTCAAACAGCGCCCTGTCTGTGGCTTTCTGCAGTTTATAGGAGAGCCAGGCATTCTGTCCAGAGTCCACATCAACAGCCACCACTTTAGTGACCAGATAGCCCACATCTGCTGAACGAGGCACCATTTCATCCACCAGAGAGCCACCCGTCTGGACTGGGTACAGGACCTGAGGAGGGTTGTCGTTCTGGTCTTGGATCATTATTTTCACAGTCACATTACTACTGAGTGGAGGAGAGCCTCCATCTTGCGCTTTGACGCGAATGTGGAACTCTTTTTTTTGCTCATAGTCAAAGGAACGCACAGCAAGTATCTCTCCACTCTCTGCATTCACTGAAAAATAGGCTGAGGTTGGCATCCCATTCATTTGGCTATCTTCAAGGAAATAAGAAATGCGAGCATTATTCCCAGAGTCTTTATCACTGGCTTTGACAGAGAGGAGTGACACGCCAGGTGAATTATTTTCAGTGATGAAAGCGGTCAAAAATGGTTGTGGGAATATTGGGGCGTGGTCGTTTACATCCGATAGTCTTAAATTAATAGTCTTGTTAGTAGAATGAGGAGGGCCCTCGTCCATTGCTGTTATTGTTATATTTGAATTGATTCACGGTCCAAAACATCGTCAGACATCAGGCTATAAAAATTAGTTGATGATGACTTGATTTTAAAAGGTAAATCAGGACTAATAAAACACTTGACTTGGCCATTTTACCAGAGTCCAAGTCTTTGATGTTGAACATTGCTATCACAGTATCTGGGCGAATCCTCTGGTATTGGATTGGAGACTGAAATTACACTTATGGCAGGGGCATTATCATTTAGGTCGGTCACCTCAATTAGGACTTTACTTGTGTCTGTCAATCCCCCTTTGTCTTTAGTTTCGACATCTATTTCATAATGTTTAACTTTTCGTAATCTAACACACCAATTACTGCGATTTCTCCAGTTTGAGAATCCATATTAAAAGGGATGAAGCACTATCGGTGTGTTGGGAGAATGAATACACCACCTCTTCGTTTGCTCCTTTATCATTATCAGTGGCACTGACTGTTAAAATAACAGTGCCCCGAGACGCGTTTTCAGGAACTGTTACTCTGTAAACAGACTGACTGAACACTGGTGCATTGTCATTTGCATCCAAAACAATGATATTTATTTTGACAGAACCCGATTTCTGAGGATTACCACCGTCAAAGGCTGTCAGAGTTAATTTATGTTCTTCTTGTTTTTCTCTGTCCAGAGACGTGTGAAGAACCATTTCAATATATTTTGTTCCGTCAGGCAGAGACAACATTCAATTTGAAATTATCCGTAGGGTTGAGTTTGTATGTTTGAATGCTGTTTTGTGCTACATCGGGGTCTCTGGCACTCTCAAGTGAATAGCGAGCTCCTGGTGAGGCAGATTCAATAACCTGGAAATTGTATTCTTTTTTCGAAAAAAACGGAGCATTATCATTAATATCTGTAATCTCTACATCAATTCGATGTAACTCCATCGGATTTTCTACGATGATTTGGAAATGAAGAGAGCAGGGAGACACTTGCTTACACAATTCCTCTCTGTCTATCCTTTTAGCCACTACCAAAGTTCCCTTTTCTGCATTTAGACCGATGTACTCACTACCGTCCTCGGTAAATATCCTTGCCCGCCCAGATTTCAGCCGCTTAACATCCAAGCCTAGGTCCTGTATGATATTCCCGACAACGGAGCCTGTCACCATCTCCTCTGGTATAGAATAACGGACCTGTCCGAGAGCCATGTCTGCGACACAAATGCAAAGAAGCAGCGGCAACCATGAGCGGATTTTTCGGCTACACAACAAAGAACACCCGTCATGTTGAGAGCCTTCGCAAAGTCCGAACGGAAAAACAAAAACACTGTCTCAAAATCCGACCAAATATTTGATCACGAGTTCATTTCAGTATGCTGGGCGGCTGGTTTTGTCACGCTACACTTCCGATTAAATAAAGGTCAAAACGCAGACAGAGGAGGGAGTACTTCACTCAGGAAAAGGGTCTTATTTTCCTCACACTAACCAACAGCGGCACTTAGAGACGAAAAAAGAAATAGCACAAATAGCTATATATTGTAAACAATGAATGACATGAAATTATGATAGATAGATAGATAGATAGATAGATAGATAGATAGATAGATAGATAGATAGATAGATAGATAGATAGATAGATAGATAGATAGATAGATAGATAGATAGATAGATAGATAGATAGATACCGTATATACCGTTTCTCTGTCCATGGTACTGAATATTAGAAGTTACTGGTTTGCTTCCACGATAAATTCTAACCTCTAGAGGAGAGTCTGGTTCATCCAGGATGCTCTTCTCACTCTGTATCCGCTGCATCGTGCCTGTAGAACTGGGGTCCATTATCAGCACGTTCTGACTACCAGCTCTGCCGAACTTACAGTCACTCTTTCTGGAGTCAGTCGTCCTGCACACCTCGTAGTTGTACACGTGTGGGAGAGTCCCTGTCCCCAAAGTGTCTGAGTAACGTGGTGGATAATATGGAATCACAGGGAGGTTGGAGTGATACAGGATGCGAGACTGTCTCCATCTGTAGATTTTCACTGATATAATAACCACTAAACACGTGATGAAGAGGAAGGAAACTACAGCCAAAGCCAGCACTAAGTAAAAAGTCAGGTTGTCATTGTACTCCTTGTCGTGTGTAAAGTCAGTGAACTCTGACAGCACTTCAGGGAAGCTGTCCGCCACCGCCACGTTAACAATGACTGTAGCTGAACGAGAGGGCTGCCCGTTGTCCTCCACTATAACAGTCAGTCTTTGTTTCACAGCATCTTTATCAGTGACTTGGCGGATAGTTCTTATTTCTCCATTCTGTAAGCCCACTTCAAACAGCGCCCTGTCTGTGGCTTTCTGCAGTTTATAGGAGAGCCAGGCATTCTGTCCAGAGTCCACATCAACAGCCACCACTTTAGTGACCAGATAGCCCACATCTGCTGAACGAGGCACCATTTCATCCACCAGAGAGCCACCAGTCTGGACTGGATACAGAACCTGAGGAGGGTTGTCGTTCCGGTCCTGGATCAGTATTTTCACAGTCACACTACTGAGTGGAGGAGAGCCTCCATCTTGAGCTTTGACTCGGAACTGGAAATCCTTGATCTGCTCGTAGTCAAAAGAGCGCACTGCATGGATGACTCCACTATCAGCACTAACGGACACATATGAGGAGACTGGCACTCCGTTACAGAGAGTCCTCCAGTATGTAAGAAACACGCGCATTCTGGTTCCAGTCAGCGTCTCTGGCTTTCACTGTGAATATAGAGAGACCTGGTGTGTTGTTTTCTACAATGTAGGCCTCATATGAACTCTTCTCAAAGATAGGCGCGTTGTCATTCACATCAGAGATCTGTAAGGTGAGAGTGACGCTACTGGAAAGGGAGGGCACTCCCTCATCAGAGCAGGTTACAGTCATATTATACCCAGAGGCTGTTTCTCTGTCTAGTTCACTGTCTGTCATTAAATTATAGAAATTATTGGTTGTAGACTTCATCACAAAAGGAATATTATCATTTATACTGCACTGGATCTTGCCGTTTTCACCTGAGTCTGCGTCCTCAATATTTATCATTGTCACAACAGTACCTGGTTTAGCATCCTCTGAGATCACGTTTGATTTTGACATTATATGGATATCAGGTTTATTGTCATTCATGTCAATGACGTCTATCACCACCTTACAAGAGTCAACTAGTCCTCCATCATCACTTGCACGAATGTTTATTTGAAATGTTCGAGCCTTTTCGTAGTCAACATTTCCTTTGAGTCTAATTTCACCACTTTCTTCAGTCACTTCAAATAACCTACGGGCATGGTCTAACATACTTGAAATTGAATAAGTTATTCTACCATTAGATCCATGATCAGCATCTGTCGCAGTAACTGTCACTACAACTGTTCCTACTGGTGCATTTTCGTTTATAGAGGCTTTATAAACAGGTTGCGTAAAGACAGGAGCATTGTCATTAGCGTCTAAAACAGTGATTAGAATCTGCATTGTTCCTGACATCTGCGGCTCTCTCCATCCACCGCTGTCAAAAATAAGGAAAGGAGTTCATTTTTTTCTCTGTCAAGAGGTTTCTCTAAAACCATTTCGACGTTTTTTGTCCCATCTGCCTGATCATGTAGTTTAACAATAAAATTATCTGTCGGTTCGAGTCTATATGTTTGCAATCCATTTGAGCCTACATCAGGATCAACTGCCCGGTCTAATATGAATTTAGCCCCGCTAACAGCAGATTCGCTAATCTTAAATTTGACATCGCTCTTTTCGAAGGATGGAGGGTTATCATTAATATCCGTGATCTCAATGGTCACACTGTAAAATTCCATCGGATTCTCTAAAATAATCTGAAAATGCAAAGCGCAAGGCGTCGTTTGTCCACAGAGCGCCTCTCTGTCTATCCTGTCTTTGATGAGGAGGACTCCTCTTTCCTTATTCAACTCAATATATTCGTCACTGTCTCGAGTGAAAATACGAGCTTTACCAGATTTTAGTCTTTTACATCTAAGCCAAAATCTCTTGCCATGTTGCCAACGAGAGAGCCTTTCGGCATTTCTTCAGGAATGGAGTAGCTGACCTGTCCAAGCACCGAGCGAAGAGAGAGAACCGAGAAAAACAACAGTACTTGCCGCCTCATTGTTCTGTCCGACGTTACGCCAGTGTAAACCAGGTATGGCTTTTGGATTTTTGCTCTCAAATTTTTCCAGTCAGCGCCGGTTTTAAAACATATTCCCAACGTGAAAGAAGTTTCTGTTCTGTATCTCCGATAAATTCCAGACGGTGTGCTTTTTCTCTCTCTTTCTCTGTCTAAAATAAAGACATGATGGGAGGTACAATGAGTCTGCGGTAAATCTAATACAGACTGGCCAACAGCGGCACTCTGAGTTCATGTAGTAACATTGCATGTAAAACGTGTAACACCCAATTATATGCCTAAATTAAGAATAAAAACAGAAAATAAAAACACTTCGTCTGTGAGTGGGCGGTACTGCTTGATAGTAGACCTACAGCAACAGATTAATAAAATGGCGCCTAACATGAGATGCAAATGTTGTGAAAGTTTAGTTGCCAAGTTAAAGAGAGACGGGAAATGTAACTGGAAACAATTTACGGTATTGGAATATGTAACTTTGTCGCTGTCCAGGGTCCTGAAAATGAGAGGTATGTGGTTTAAAGCGTAACTTCAAAGTAGGAAGAGATAGCTAGTACAATCTAACCTCTAGAGGAGAGTCTGGTTCATCCAGGATGCTCTTCTCACTCTGTATCCGCTGCATCGTGCCTGTAGAACTGGGGTCCATTATCAGCACGTTCTGACTACCAGCTCTGCCGAACTTACAGTCACTCTTTCTGGAGTCAGTCGTCCTGCACACCTCGTAGTTGTACACGTGTGGGAGAGTCCCTGTCCCCAAAGTGTCTGAGTAACGTGGTGGATAATATGGAATCACAGGAGGTTGGAGTGATACAGGATGCGAGACTGTCTCCATCTGTAGATTTTCACTGATATAATAACCACTAAACACGTGATGAAGAGGAAGGAAACTACAGCCAAAGCCAGCACTAAGTAAAAAGTCAGGTTGTCATTGTACTCCTTGTCGTGTGTAAAGTCAGTGAACTCCGACAGCACTTCAGGGAAGCTGTCCGCCACCGCCACGTTAACAATGACTGTAGCTGAACGAGAGGGCTGCCCGTTGTCCTCCACTATAACAGTCAGTCTTTGTTTCACAGCATCTTTATCAGTGACTTGGCGGATAGTTCTTATTTCTCCATTCTGTAAGCCCACTTCAAACAGCGCCCTGTCTGTGGCTTTCTGCAGTTTATAGGAGAGCCAGGCATTCTGTCCAGAGTCCACATCAACAGCCACCACTTTAGTGACCAGATAGCCCACATCTGCTGAACGAGGCACCATTTCATCCACCAGAGAGCCACCAGTCTGGACTGGATACAGAACTTGAGGAGGGTTGTCGTTCTGGTCCTGGATCAGTATTTTCACAGTCACGTTACTACTGAGTGGAGGAGAGCCTCCATCTTGAGCTTTGACGCGAAATGGAAATCCTTGATCTGCTCGTAGTCAAAAGAGCGCACTGCATGGATGACTCCACTATCAGCACTAACGGACACATATGGAGACTGGCACTCCGTTAACAGAGGAGTCCTCCAGTATGTAAGAAACACGCGCATTCTGGTTCCAGTCAGCGTCTCTGGCTCTTACTGTGAATATAGAGAGACCTGGTGTGTTGTTTTCTACAATGTAGGCCTCATATGAGCTCCTCTCAAAGACAGGCGCGTTGTCATTTACATCAGAGATCTGTAAGTGAGAGTGACGCTGCTGGAGAGGAGGGCACTCCTCATCAGAGCAGGTCACTGTGATATTATACTCAGAGGCTCTCTCTCTGTCCAGATCACTGTCTGTCACTAAACTATAGAAATTATTTGATGTTGATTTCAATACAAAAGGAATATTTTCATTTATAAAACACTGAACTTTACCATTTTCACCTGAGTCTGGATCTTGAATGTTAATCATTGTAACGACTGTGTTGGGGTTTGCACTCTCTGATATAACAGCTGATTTAGACATGATTTTAATCGTTGGCTCATTGTCATTTATATCGACGACATCGACAATCACTTTACAAGAGGCAGTTAGTCCTCCATTATCTCTTGCACGTACATTGATCTGAAAATTTCTCTTTTTCTCAAAATCCAAACGTCCAATCAACCTAACCTCGCCGTTCTCCTCATTTACTTCAAACATATGTCTGACCTCATCCAAAGTATTTGTGATTGAATATGTTATTTTTCCGTTTAAACCATGATCTGCATCTGACGCACTGACAGTAGCCACGATCGTTCCTTTTAACATTTTCAGCTACAGAGCCCTTATACATCGGCTGCGTAAAAACGGGTGCGTTGTCATTTACATCTAACACTGTGATTAGAATTTGCATTGTTCCCGACATCTGGGGCTCTCCTCCATCTAAAGCCGTCAATGCCAAAGAAATGAATTCATTTTTCTCTCTGTCCAGAGGTGTCTGTAAGATCATTTCCACATTCTTTGTACCATCAGGTTGGTTGTGAAGTTTAAGTAAAAAATTATTACTCGGCTTCAGCAGGTAGCTTTGGAGACTATTTGTACCTACGTCTAAATCCACAGCTCTTTCTAAATCAAAATTGGCCCCAACAACTGCAGACTCACTAATTGTGAATTTAATTTCACTTTTTTCAAAGGTTGGTGCATTATCATTGATATCTGTAATTTCAACTGTTACACTGTAAAATTCCATTGGATTCTCTAATACAATCTGAAAATGCACGGCACATGGTGTCGTATCACCGCACAACGCCTCTCTGTCTATTCTCTCTCTGATAAGGAGGACTCCTCTTTCGCTGTTCAGCTCGATGTATTCTCTGCTATCACCGGAATAAACACGAGCCTTCCCCAACTTCAGTCGTTTGACGTCTAAACCTAAATCCTGAGCTATATTACCAACCAGAGAGCCTTTCGCCATTTCCTCCGGTATAGAGTAGCTGACCTGTCCATAGACTGAACTAAGAGAGAGGATCGAAATAAACAACAGTACTTGCCGTTTCATTGTTTGGAATTATCTCGACAAAAAGACACAACAAACTCGTAAAGATCCGTCAGAACGATCGACAAGCATACAAACAAAATATGAAGAGAAAAGTCCTCGATTTTTTCACCGAAAAAATGACAGTTGTATGGCGTCGTACATACTGGTTCCTCTACCGAAGACAATGCGGTCTGCGCTCGCCTTTTTTCTCTAATACATGGAACGAAGAGGCGGTACTGCTGAAAATATACTACAACTGCAAAAGACTAGGCAACAGCGGCCCATTGAGTTCAGACAGTAAAACTGCAGAAAAATGTGTTATGAGAGGTGTAAAAGGCGAAAAAAAAGTGATGTATAAAGAATGTAATTAAATTGTAACAGTATGTAGACCTCGATAAAAAACAAACCCATTACAATATAATCCAAATGAATAGAAAAATATTTCAAAAGATTTCAACAACATTCAAAGTATGGCATGAACAATGACAATTATCTGTCACATTGACTAACACGCTTGTATAGATTCTCAGTGTTGCTCTCAAGGTGCTTAAAGGAAAATACAAAACGAAATGGCGTACTGGCGTACTTGATTCAATCTTTTAGTAATGGAAAGTAATAAGAAACAGCGTGTGTGGTGCAACACCTTTCTAACCTCTAGAGGAGAGTCTGGTTCATCCAGGATGCTCTTCTCACTCTGTATCCGCTGCATCGTGCCTGTAGAACTGGGGTCCATTATCAGCACGTTCTGACTACCAGCTCTGCCGAACTTACAGTCACTCTTTCTGGAGTCAGTCGTCCTGCACACCTCGTAGTTGTACACGTGTGGGAGAGTCCCTGTCCCCAAAGTGTCTGAGTAACGTGGTGGATAATATGGAATCACAGGGAGGTTGGAGTGATACAGGATGCGAGACTGTCTCCATCTGTAGATTTTCACTGATATAATAACCACTAAACACGTGATGAAGAGGAAGGAAACTACAGCCAAAGCCAACACTAAGTAAAAAGTCAGGTTGTCATTGTACTCCTTGTCGTGTGTAAAGTCAGTGAACTCCGACAGCACTTCAGGGAAGCTGTCCGCCACCGCCACGTTAACAATGACTGTAGCTGAACGAGAGGGCTGCCCGTTGTCCTCCACTATAACAGTCAGTCTTTGTTTCACAGCATCTTTATCAGTGACTTGGCGGATAGTTCTTATTTCTCCATTCTGTAAGCCCACTTCAAACAGCGCCCTGTCTGTGGCTTTCTGCAGTTTATAGGAGAGCCAGGCATTCTGTCCAGAGTCCACATCAACAGCCACAACTTTAGTGACCAGGTAGCCCACATCTGCTGAACGAGGCACCATTTCATCCACCAGAGAGCCACCAGTCTGAACTGGGTACAGGACCTGAGGAGGGTTGTCGTTCTGGTCCTGGATCACTAATTTCACAGTCACATTACTAATGAGTGGAGGAGAGCCTCCATCTTGAGCTTTGACACGGAACTGGAAATCTTTGATCTGCTCGTAGTCAAAAGAGCGCACTGCATGGATGACTCCACTATCAGCACTAACGGACACATATGAGGAGACTGGCACTCCGTTCACAGAGGAGTCCTCCAGTATGTAAGAAACACGCGCATTCTGGTTCCAGTCAGCGTCTCTGGCTTTCACTGTGAATATAGAGAGACCTGGTGCGTTGTTTTCTACAATGTAGGCCTCATATGAGCTCCTCTCAAAGACAGGCGCGTTGTCATTTACGTCAGAGATCTGTAAGGTGAGAGTGACGCTGCTGGAGAGAGGGCACTCCCTCATCAGAGCAGGTCACTGTGATATTATACTCAGAGGCTCTCTCTCTGTCCAGATCACTGTCTGTCACTAAACTATAGAAATTATTTGATGTTGATTTCAATACAAAAGGAATATTTTCATTTATAAAACACTGAACTTTACCATTTTCACCTGAGTCTGGATCTTGAATGTTAATCATTGTAACGACTGTGTTGGGGTTTGCACTCTCTGATATAACAGCTGATTTAGACATGATTTTAATCGTTGGCTCATTGTCATTTATATCACGACATCGACAATCACTTTACAAGAATCAGTTAGTCCTCCTATCTCTGCCGTATATTGATCTGAAAATTTCTTTTCTCAAAATCAAACGTCCAATCAAGCATAACCTCGCCATTCTCCTCATTTACTTCAAACATATGTCTGACCTCATCCAAAGTATTTGTGATTGAATATGTTATTTTCCATTTAAACCATGATCTGCATCTGACGCGCTGACAGTAGCCACGATCGTTCCTTTTAGCATTTTCAGCTACAGAGCCCTTATACATCGGCTGCGTAAAACGGGTGCATTGTCATTAACATCTAACACTGTGATTAGAATCTGCATTGTACCGACATCTGTGGCTCTCCTCCATCTAAAGCCGTCAATGCCAAAGAAATGAATTCATTTTCTCTCTGTCCAGAGGTGTCTGTAAGATCATTTCACATTCTTTGTACCATCAGGTTGGTTGTGAAGTTTAAGTAAAAATTATTACTCGGCTTCAGCAGGTAGCTTTGGAGACTATTTGTACCTACGTCTAAATCCACAGCTCTTTCTAAATCAAATTTAGCCCCAACAACTGCAGACTCACTAATTGTGAATTTAATTTCACTTTTTTCAAAGGTTGGTGCATTATCATTGATATCTGTAATTTCAACTGTTACACTGTAAAATTCCATTGGATTCTCTAATACAATCTGAAAATGCACGGCACATGGTGTCGTATCACCGCACAACGCCTCTCTGTCTATTCTCTCTCTGATAAGGAGGACTCCTCTTTCGCTGTTCAGCTCGATGTATTCTCTGCTATCACCGGAATAAACACGAGCCTTCCCCAACTTCAGTCGTTTGACGTCTAAACCTAAATCCTGAGCTATATTACCAACCAGAGAGCCTTTCGCCATTTCCTCGGTATAGAGTAGCTGACCTGTCCATAGACTGAACTAAGAGAGAGGATTGAAATAAACAACAGTACTTGCCGTTCATTGTTTGGAATTATCTCGACAAAAGACACAACAAACTAAAGATCCGTCAGAACGATCGACAAGCATACAAACAAAATATGAAGAGAAAGTCTCGTTTTTTCACGAAAAATGACAGTTGTATGGCGTCGTACATACTGGTTCCTCTACCGACAATGCGGTCTGCTCTTTTTCTCTAATACATGGAACGAAGAGGCGGTACTGCTGAAAATATACTACAACTGCAAAAGACTAGGCAACAGCGGCCCATTGAGTTCAGACAGTAAAACTGCAGAAAAATGTGTTATGAGAGGTGTAAAAGGCGAAAAAAGTGATGTATAAAGAATGTAATTAAATTGTAACAGTATGTAGACCTCGATAAAAACACATTACAATTAATATAAATGTATAGCAAAATATTTCAAAAGATTTCAACAACATACAAAGTATGGCATAAACAATGACAATTATCTGTCACATTGACTAACACGCTTGTATAGATTCTCAGTGTTGCTCTCAAGGTGCTTAAAAGGAAAATACAAACGAAATGGCGTACTGGCGTACTTGATTCAATCTTTTAGTAATGGCAAGTAATAAGAAACAGCGTGTGTGGTGCAACACCTTTCTAACCTCTAGAGGAGAGTCTGGTTCATCCAGGATGCTCTTCTCACTCTGTATCCGCTGCATCGTGCCTGTAGAACTGGGGTCCATTATCAGCACGTTCTGACTACCAGCTCTGCCGAACTTACAGTCACTCTTTCTGGAGTCAGTCGTCCTGCACACCTCGTAGTTGTACACGTGTGGGAGAGTCCCTGTCCCCAAAGTGTCTGAGTAACGTGGTGGATAATATGGAATCACAGGGAGGTTGGAGTGATACAGGATGCGAGACTGTCTCCATCTGTAGATTTTCACTGATATAATAACCACTAAACACGTGATGAAGAGGAAGGAAACTACAGCCAAAGCCAACACTAAGTAAAAAGTCAGGTTCTCATTGTACTCCTTGTCGTGTGTAAAGTCAGTGAACTCCGACAGCACTTCAGGGAAGCTGTCCGCCACCGCCACGTTAACAATGACTGTAGCTGAACGAGAGGGATGCCCGTTGTCCTCCACTATAACAGTCAGTCTTTGTTTCACAGCATCTTTATCAGTGACTTGGCGGATAGTTCTTATTTCTCCATTCTGTAAGCCCACTTCAAACAGCGCCCTGTCTGTGGCTTTCTGTAGTTTATAGGAGAGCCAGGCATTCTGTCCAGAGTCCACATCAACAGCCACCACTTTAGTGACCAGATAGCCCACATCTGCTGAACGAGGCACCATTTCATCCACCAGAGAGCCACCAGTCTGAACTGGATACAGAACCTGAGGAGGGTTGTCGTTCTGGTCCTGGATCATCATTTTCACAGTCACATTACTACTGAGTGGAGGAGAGCCTCCATCCTGAGCCTTGATTAGGAACTGGAAATCTTTGATCTGCTCGTAGTCAAAAGAGCGCACTGCATGGATGACTCCACTATCAGCACTAACGGACACATATGAGGAGACTGGCACTCCGTTAACAGAGGAGTCCTCAGTATGTAAGAAACACGCGCATTCTGGTTCCAGTCAGCGTCTCTGGCTTTCACTGTGAATATAGAGAGACCTGGTGTGTTGTTTTCTACAATGTAGGCCTCATATGAGCTCCTCTCAAAGACAGGCGCGTTGTCATTTACGTCAGAGATCTGTAAGGTGAGAGTGACGCTGCTGGAGAGGGAGGGCACTCCCTCATCAGAGCAGAGCACTGTGATATTATATTGAGATGCTTCTCTCTGTCTAATTCATTGTCTGTCACGATGCTATAGAAATTACTAGATGTAGGTGAGATTGTAAATGGTATATTTTATTAATTGCACATCGGACTTTCCGTTTTCCTCAGAATCAGGATCGTTTACACTCATCACAGCTACCACCGTGTTGGTGGGAGAGTCTTCCCGATTGAATTCGATGATGAAATCATATTAATAATAGGACTATTGTCATTAATATCACCAACATCAATGATCACTTTGCTTGAATCAGATAAACCGCCTAGGTCAACTGCCTCGATATCAATCTCATACTTTTGGCTTTTTCATAATCAATAGGACCATTTAGCATAAGATCTCCGTCTTCAGTAACGTGAAATAATTTTGAAATGTCTCATGCTATTTCCAATGACGTAGGTAACCTCTCCATTTGAGCCTTTGTCTGCATCTGAAGCGCTCACCTTTGTGATGAGCGTTCCCGGGGGAATTTTCTTTACACTTGCTTTGTAAATGTTGTGCGTAAAAACAGGAGCGTTATCATTAGCGTCTAACACAGTGATATGAATCTGCATAGTACCAGATCTCTGCGGTTCTCCTCCATCTCTGCTGTAACAATAATGATGCAAACTCCTGTTTCTCTCTGTCTACGGGTTTGTAAAATCATTTCGACTTTTTACCACCATCAGACTGACTATGCAATTTAAGCGTAAAGTGATCACTGGGTTTCAGTGTATAGCTCTGAAGACCATTCAGTCCGATATCAGGGTCTATCGCTCTAGCATGAATTTAGAGCCGATGACTGCAGACTCGCTTATTTCAAACCTCTCTCTTCCTTTTCAAATACTTGGAGCATTGTCATTAATATCCGTGATTTCCACAGTGATGGGAATATTTCTATTGGGCTTTCTAACGCAATCTGAAAATGCAGAGCACAAGGCGTTATCTGACTACAGAGAGCTTCGCGGTCGATTTCTCTTTGATTATTAGGAGTCCTTTTTCCTATTAAGCTGAATATATTCTGCGCTGTCTCCGTGTGGATGCGAGCTTTCCCGTTTGTAGTCGTTTAACATCTAAACCTAAATCCTGAGCTATGTTACCGACCAAAGAGCCTTTGGCCATTTCCTCGGAATCGAGTAGCTGACCTGGGCGATCGCTGAACTGAGACAGAGGACCGAGAAAAACAACAGTACTTGCCGTCTCATTGTTCTGTCATGCACATCCGCCGAGCAAACTAACGTGTTCTTCTGCGCTTTACAATCTGCGTTACGATGCAAATAAGAACTGCAGAAGGTCTGTTTAATCAAGGGTTGACGATTAAGTATTTCCAACTTGATATTCCGTGCTGGTGTTGGTCCATCGTCGACTGTGCGTTATGCTTGAGTCTGTCTTGTGAGAGCACAGGGATGTTCGAGTATAGAGATATAAATTTAAACACCAAGACGCTGGTCAACAGCAACACTGAGTTGGGCAACACGGAACTACATGAGATAAAGAAGACTAAATAAAATAAAAAATAAAACAGATGCTGTTACGTCTTACCTGTATAACCTTTGCATAAACCACAACCAAGAAAACAAGACGATTTGTATGGTTTTGTTAGCAAACTGATGCTTAATAACACACTGTTCCCCCAGACAGAATGACAACAAATAGAAAGGCAACGATCAACAGTGTGAACCAAAGAGAAAACACTTTCAGATTAAGATGCAATATAAAAAAAAGGAGAAAATCAAGATAGTTGTTTTTACTGTCCAAAGTACTGAAACCGTAGGGACAAATGACAACACTGAACAGTAAAATAAAATAAAAGTATGAGTTTGATTTTCAATTGTAAAATTCTAACCTCTATAGGAGAGTCTGGTTCATCCAGGATGCTCTTCTCACATTGTATACGCTGCATCGTGCCTGTAGAACTGGGGTCCATTATCAGCACGTTCTGACTACCAGCTCTGCCGAACTTACAGTCACTCTTTCTGGAGTCAGTCGTCCTGCACACCTCGTAGTTGTACACGTGTGGGAGAGTCCCTGTCCCCAAAGTGTCTGAGTAACGTGGTGGATAATATGGAATCACAGGGAGGTTGGAGTGATACAGGATGCGAGACTGTCTCCATCTGTAGATTTTCACTGATATAATAACCACTAAACACGTGATGAAGAGGAAGGAAACTACAGCCAAAGCCAACACTAAGTAAAAAGTCAGGTTGTCATTGTACTCCTTGTCGTGTGTAAAGTCAGTGAACTCCGACAGCACTTCAGGGAAGCTGTCCGCCACCGCCACGTTAACAATGACTGTAGCTGAACGAGAGGGCTGCCCGTTGTCCTCCACTATAACAGTCAGTCTTTGTTTCACAGCATCTTTATCAGTGACTTGGCGGATAGTTCTTATTTCTCCATTCTGTAAGCCCACTTCAAACAGCGCCCTGTCTGTGGCTTTCTGCAGTTTATAGGAGAGCCAGGCATTCTGTCCAGAGTCCACATCAACAGCCACCACTTTAGTGACCAGATAGCCCGCATCTGCTGAACGAGGCACCATTTCATGCATCACAGAGCCACCAGTCTGAACTGGATACAGAACTTGAGGATGGTTGTCGTTCTGGTCCTGGATCAGTATTTTCACAGTCACATTACTACTGAGTGGAGGAGAGCCTCCATCTTGAGCTTTGACTCGGAACTGGAAATCTTTGATCTGCTCGTAGTCAAAAGAGCGCACTGCATGGATGACTCCACTATCAGCACTAACGGACACATATGAGGAGACTGGCAGTCCGTTAACAGAGGAGTCCTCCAGTATGTAAGAAACACGCGCATTCTGGTTCCAGTCAGCGTCTCTGGCTTTCACTGTGAATATAGAGAGACCTGGTGTGTTGTTTTCTACAATGTAGGCCTCATATGAGCTCCTCTCAAAGACAGGTGCGTTGTCATTGACGTCAGAGATGTGTAAGGTGAGAGTGACGCTGCTGGAGAGGGAGGGCACTCCCTCATCAGAGCAGGTCACTGTGATATTATATTGAGAGGCTCTCTCTCTGTCCAGATCACTGTCTGTCACTAAGCTATAGAAATTATTTGATGCGGACTTTATGGTCAACGGGGTGTTATCGTTGATAAAACAGTGAACTTTACCGTTTTCATTTGAATCTGGGTCTTGAACATTCATCATTGCGACAACAGTGTTTAGTTTAGAGTGTTCAGATATCATGCTTGATTTCGACATGATATCAATCGTTGGTTTATTGTCGTTCATATCCACCACATCAACTATGACTTTACATGAATCTGTAAGTCCACCATCATCACTTGCACGTATGTTAATATGGTAATTTCGTGCATTTTCAAAATCTATATTTCCAATCAACCCAATTTCGCCACTGTCTTCGTTTATCTGAAACAGTGCATGGGCTTGATCTAAGCTGTTTGTAATTGAATATTTTATTCTACCATTCATTCCATCATCTGCATCCGACGCAGTAACGCTAGTGACAACCGTTCCTTCTGGGGCATTTTCAAAGACAGTGGCTGTGTAGGTAGACTGTGTGAAAACAGGAGCATTATCATTGGCATCTAACACCGTGATGAAAATCCGAATTGTTCCTGACATTTGCGGGTCTCCTCCATCAAAAGCTGTTAATACTAAAGAAATAATCTCTTCCTTTTCTCTGTCGAGAGGTTTCTGTAAAACCATCTCAGCCTTTCCTGTTCCATCACTTTGACTGTCCCGTTTCAGTACAAAATTATCAGTAGGTTTTAGGTCGTATTTTTGAAGACCATTTTTACCAACGTCAAGATCAATCGCTCTGTCTAATACAAATTTCGCTCCAATTACAGCAGATTCGCTGATTTTTAAACTGACTTCATCTTTTTCAAAGGTGGGAGGATTGTCATTTATATCGGTAATCTCGACTGTGATACTGTAGAACTCCATGGGGTTCTCCAAAATGATCTGAAAATGTAAAGCACAAGGCGTAGTCTGTCTGCAGATCGCTTCCCTGTCTATTCTGTCTTTGACACTCAGGACTCCTCGTTCTTTATTTAGCTCAATGTATCCCGCACTGTCCCCGGTATAAACGCGTGCTTTACCTGATTTTAGTCGTTTTATGTCTAAACCCAAATCTTGAGCAATATTACCGACTACGGAGCCACTCGGCATTTCCTCCGGGATGGAGTAGGTGATTTGGCCAAGCACTGAACTGAGATGAAACAGCAAGGAAAACAACAGTACTTGCCGTCTCATTGTTCTGCCCGACATTTTCCTCGCGGAATTCTACAGGACGAATAATGTTCCACGATGACCGGAAATTTATAGTCCACGAGATTCAATGAAAAACTAGAAAGTGTCCATAATCGTCCACATCGGTACAAAAAATAGCATTTGCACTGTCGTCGTTTAAGTGTACGCCAGCGTTGTAACCCTGTGTCTGTCTTTCTCTCTCTGATATCATCACAATGGCCGATGGGGGAGGTTTCTCTTCAAATGTACCGATCGACATCAACACACTGGCCAACAGCGGCCCTAAGAGTACACAGTAATGAACTACAGAAAATACAAGAAACAAGTAAAAAAGATAAATAAATAAACTGTACATGAAAAAATGCATTTCTATATGTACCAGGACAAAAGGCCAAACAAATAGTTCATAAAACAAGAACAAGTGGAAAATGGACGGCTTACGTGATACGTTGGTTAAAAACGGATACACTAGATAGATAGATAGATAGATAGATAGATAGATAGATAGATAGATAGATAGATAGATAGATAGATAGATAGATAGATAGATAGATAGATAGATAGATAGATAGATAGATAGATACTTTAGAAATCTCTCTAAAAACAAAACAAAACGGAGAGTCCAGGGCCGCAAGAGTGCCTCTGTCCATGGTGCTGATTCTAAACGAGTGGAACATATCAACGGAATATATCAGTGTCATAGAACATAGCACCAGGTTGCAACAAAAAATTAATCTGTACGACCAACCTCTAGAGGAGAGTCTGGTTCATCCAGGATGCTCTTCTCACTCTGTATCCGCTGCATCGTGCCTGTAGAACTGGGGTCCATTATCAGCACGTTCTGACTACCAGCTCTGCCGAACTTACAGTCACTCTTTCTGGAGTCAGTCGTCCTGCACACCTCGTAGTTGTACACGTGTGGGAGAGTCCCTGTCCCCAAAGTGTCTGAGTAACGTGGTGGATAATATGGAATCACAGGGAGGTTGGAGTGATACAGGATGCGAGACTGTCTCCATCTGTAGATTTTCACTGATATAATAACCACTAAACACGTGATGAAGAGGAAGGAAACTACAGCCAAAGCCAACACTAAGTAAAAAGTCAGGTTGTCATTGTACTCCTTGTCGTGTGTAAAGTCAGTGAACTCCGACAGCACTTCAGGAAAGCTGTCCGCCACCGCCACGTTAACAATGACTGTAGCTGAACGAAAAGGCTGTCCGTTGTCCTCCACTATAACAGTCAGTCTTTGTTTCACAGCATCT
>JAAROE010000264.1:0-11420 GCA_036365135.1 Miichthys miiuy | reverse complement strand
TTTTCTAGCATTGTGTGATTTTAAATGAAACATGCTGACTGTGGCCATTTACAGTTTGGGATGCTGTTTGACACACCTGTCTGGAAACAGTGCCCTCATTGTCTCCAACATGCCTGGATTTGCAACTGGCAGTTTAGTGATAAGGTACTGTATACATATCAGACTGTGTAAGATATGCTGAATATCTGCTGCTGCTTGATAAATTCTGTCCTGGTAGGAGATTAATTTATTTATTTTGACTAACTTTACCTTTAGTGTTGGTTTTATATTGTATGAAGTTTGAAAAAGTGCTTATAATATGTCATTTAAATTGTTCCAAAAAAAAGTTTCCACTGATTTTCCATTAGAGTAACAATGAGAAATATTCTTACAGTTATGGGTTGGTTTTAACTGTTTTTATGTCCACATAAACTGGTTAAGTCTATAAAAAAGGGAAAAAAAAATTAACTTCTGCATTGCTGATGGGGACCATCAAATCTCTGATGTCCTCTGGCAAAACGACAAAACAAAACAGCTGTAATGTGTCATCACAGCGAAATTCACAGAGAAGAGAAGTTATTGGTGCCCATGTCAATCTTTCTGCTGAGTGCCATGGCACATCATGAGCACATATGTGATTGTGAACAGTCAGTCACTCACAGCGTGAGCATCAATCACAGAAATACAACAACACAGTAGCTGTCAGAGTCCAGACAGTACAGTCCAATAGTGTAACACAAATAATCACACCGACACACTGTCAGTACAAGGTGTACTTTCTGTGTGGCCTGAGCTTGTGTTTTAATTTCCAACTGGTGATTGTTTCAGAGCAGCCATCAAACCACTACTGAAGAACAGGCAGCCATTTCCTCTCCTCTCACCTTGCAGCAGTAAAGGATATTTTTCATAGATGCAAAAGCATATGCAAATCTATTAACTGCTTCACAGCGTTTCAGAATAGGTTCTTGATGATCGTGCATCTGTCTTTTCCCCATTAAGGTTGCATGTTTCTAAATTTTACTGAATAAAACAGACATTAGTACTAACAATAACTACAGCAGTGGTAAAGCAGCATATTGTGGTAATGTGTGGCAACATGATATACCTTTTAATCATTCACTGAATATTTAAAATATGCAGTGAAATGTACTGTACAATCTCAAGAGCATCCCAAGTCACAGTGCTGTACTGATTTACCTGTACAAAGCTGTGTGTAAGCTGAGCACCGACAGCAGATGTTATAATGAACACAAATGCACTCTGAGGCAAAGGTGAGGGTTTGTCACGGTAGTTGGACACTACAATCTATTATGGCTTTTCCACTGGCAAGTCAAATCGTGCTGCAGTGATTTGCATTTCCATTACAAGTTGTTTGCATTCTCCACTGAGTTAAAGCGTGTCCGACCCGCATCCAAGTGAGCGGATTGCTGTGACGTCAGGGCTCTGACATCGTCGACTCAAGCCAAGTACGTCATCATTTAAAGACACACCTTCAAGCAGGTAGCCCTGTTGTAATAGAGATGCAAACCCTTCCCACACTAAGCTGATGTGCCCAGGCAAACAAAGCCAAGCCAGCATGTGTGTAGTGGCCATGTTCTTATTTCACCTAAACCACAATTCACTCATCACTGTAGGATGCCCGGTGGGATCCTACAGTGATGCAGCTGTGACGCGTCCTGGATGCGCTGCAGCCGCTGAAGCTGATTGCAGCTGTTCTAGACAAAGTTTGTGACCCCAACAGAAACACTGCTGCACATCTCAGAAGTGGCTCTCCACTCTGCTTTGCCGAGAATATACGTGGCTGTTATATTTCTATAGGGCCGCATCCAGTCGCGTCAATCAGCACAGAGCAGATTGAGCTGGCCAGAAGTCAGACACACAAATGGCATAGAGAATACAGTCATTTTTAAAAATAAAATACCATGTGCAAATGCCTGAATGTAAAAATAGCCAAAAGGGAAACTATTTAACTACATAGCCTCATGATTACTCATGGCATAAACCAAGCAAAGATTACCAAATCTGAGCAAGTTAACAAAGTCTTAGGCCAAATGCTTCTGAAACATTCCTGGTGGGGTATGAAGCCGCACAGCTGACTAGCTGATCAGCAGAACAGAGGCTCTTCTTCAAAGGTGAAGTGCATGGAGTTGGGGAATTGTGGCCTCCATGATTGTTATAATCACCACAAAAGCCATTTAGCTTCCTTTTCAAATATTGTAGCAAGCCTGACAAGGTAAATCATGACAAGCATTGTAAAAGAAGGTTGTTTTCTTCACACTAAAATCGTATGTTACACTACTTCAGATGTTCTTTAGGAGGCTCGAGCTGATAAACAAGCTCTTGAAATGTTTTTGAGGTTGCTGAGAGAAACTGCCCTGTCTAAGAGAATTTTGGCTTTTATATTGTAATGGCATCAAACATGATTTAAAACATCTTTATGAGAATGAGTGGCAGTGACTGGAAGTAAAGGTTTAGGATTGGAATCTTCTGATCTGCTGTCATAGTCTCTAAATGCAACGCAGAGCCAATCCAAAGTCTTTAGGGCGGCCGTTCATATTGAGGCAGTAACATGCAGAACGTGCTTGGAACTACAGTGGAGAATGGGCCAAGAGCACCATTTGTGGTCCTTGAAAAACAGCAGCTGTACAGCAGCTGTAGGGATGGAAATGGTTTGATCCAAACTGAAATATCTCAACAACAATTGGATAGATTGCTGTGCTCACTCATGGTGCCTGTACAGAATCAACAATCACAATCAAACGAACACTAATATACTAATACTAATCGGCTTAGCAGTTTGTAATGTATGTCATCACTTTGAATAAATCAAAAAATTGGAGAAATGTGAATACTGACCTGATGATAATGCTAGAGGATACTTGATACTTGATTCTTCATTGCTTTCAGCCACATCTCATGGCCTTCATCAGCAGATGAAATTTGCTCAGTTGTCAGAGAGTATATAACATATATATTTCGTATTTTATATTTTATTTATACATACGGATAAGAAATAAAGACAATACAATATAGCATAAATAATTTATTATCTGTTTATATCAGTTAGAGATGCTTCACAGGATAAAGTTGCTGACAAATACATTACTTAATATTGTTCTTATCGCAACGTATTACTACATTATAGTGTCTTATAAACTATATGTACTGTTTATGAACGTGTGCGGAGAAGACAGGTTAAAATAGTGTCACCTTTCATTTAAACCTTTGCAATGACAGTCTGTCTGAAGACCCTAGCTGCAAACACTGCCTTAATCAAAAACCTTTGCAGAACCATTGTAAAGGATGTGTTCAATGCAACACTGCCCCCCTGTGTCTTTACAAAGCACAACTCTTGTTCCGTCACATTTCTGTGATTCTTATTCCATCCAATGTCTCACTAAGTAAGACTGTCATCCAATCTCTCCTCATTCACTTTCTCACTCTATCTGTCAGTCAGCCGTGTCCCATTCCTTATTCAGTCAGTGCCTCTTCTTAGTCTGTCAGTCTCACGCTCATTCAGTCACTCCATCCCTCTCTCCTTATTTGCACACCGCTTCCCCCTCACTCACTCACCAACACTTTCCCTCCATCCATCACAGTACATGTCTTAGTTGCCAGGTCTTTAACTGTCAGCAGCCTACTTTGGTCAGCCTTTCTCTCTACTAGGGAAACTTTTTACTCTGTCAAAGAACCTCATGTTTTTTTGTTTTGTTTTTTGTTTTGTAGAACCTTGCTTGAGCTCCCTGTACTTAGCCTCGAGCAACTCATTTAGTTTCCACCACTCATTACTTTGCTTTACATGGCTTCAACAATTCAGACTATTTTTTCTGTCTTCCTTTATCTTTCTCAGTGTTTTCTCTCGTCAGTTCTCAGCTCAGTAGCCTTATGAATTAGCATTATATTGAACGTGCCACATGGCTTGCATCCAGTGCCACATCCGCCAATGCAGGAAGCAATATATTTTGCACGCAGGTGAAAAGTAGCAGACCAGAGTTTCTAACCTGATCATGCCAGATGGTTTCTTACACAGAAACATCTATTCGTTACAAGGAACTATTTGAGAAGTTGGAGGTGGAGACTGCTTGAAAAGGACAGGCACTGTCAAAAATACAGGCCAGGTGATTGGAACCATCTATCATGGGTGAACTTCAACCAAGATCAACGAATCACATAATGTAGTCAAATTCTTACCAAAGCCAGTCAGGAGAAGGAACATCTAGAAAAGCCTACTATTTCTCACACATCGTCACACACATCACATGTCAAACGCCAGCTGCCAGTAGTTTCTAATAGGATATTGATTGGTTCGTAACCACTGGTTTTGGGCACATAGCTTGAAGCCTGGCAAGATTCTTATGTGATATTATGAGGTTACATTACAGAGCAACAAAACATGTTTGCATTTTTAGCCAAACTAGCAAAAGACCTCCAGGATAAGAAATATTGTTTGGTTTGTAGTACCACCATTTTGATCCAGACTGAAATATCTCAACAACTACTGGATGAATTTGCTGATCTGAGTTTTCATCTAGTGCCACCAGAATGTCCATGTTTCAAATTATCATGTGAACTATCTCAACAACTGCTAGATAGATTAGCACAAAATTGTGTTACAGACAAAAATGTTCCACTTAGGATAAATTTTAATAAATGATCCATCCACCATCATGTCGATTTTTTTTATTCATCCAATACTTTGCTTTACAACATACGTGCACAACCAGCCTCAGCTGTGC
Organism: Miichthys miiuy; assembly: GCA_036365135.1. Lineage (NCBI taxonomy): Eukaryota > Metazoa > Chordata > Actinopteri > Sciaenidae > Miichthys > Miichthys miiuy. The sequence continues at coordinate 6,705 of JAAROE010000264.1, read as the reverse complement.
TCTGTGATTAGTTGGTACACTAAAGGAAGATGATGAACATGGTAAACATATTAGCATTTTGTTACCGTCATGTGTGCATTTTGGCTTTCTGATGTTAGCATTCAGCTCAATGCACTGCTTTGTCTATGTAGAAACAACCCCAATCTTTCTCTAACAATAAACATGATGTATTTGCATCACTCAGATATCATAGAACAAAAGCTAATTTTACAAACAATGTAATCCTGGGTTTTAATGAAACGTCTAATATCAATATCTGGCTATAGGGTTGAGATTTCTACTTGCATCCACTATCTTGAACCCCTCCTATCTCCTTCCATCCTCCATATCATCCCTCTCTCTGCCTCTTGATCCCATATCTCTCTCCACCGTCCTTTTCTAATCTCTCCCAGTGTTTATCCCCGAGGACCTATGCAGAAAGAGAACGGTGCCATAAACCTTGGCATTCAAACCAATGTAGCTCATGAATTTTAATACGCCACACAGGCAGTATGGGCAGGCAGGTGGGCAGGCGGGCTGCATGTCTTTCCCCATTGCAGCAAGGGGATAATAAAACCTCTCTGACGTCATGGCCCCAAGGTTGCTCTCACCAAACAGTCCATGGGTGCCCAGGGAATCAGGTTTTATCGTGCCTGTTTGGGCTTATCTCAGCACCGAGCCTGCAGGCCAAGGTCAATTTCATGCCTGGGCAAGGGATGTACATGCTGCAGGGGGGAAAATGCTGTTGTGGGCAACCCAGTCGCTCTTCTCTGGAGGTGGGTTAATAGCAGCAAAATATGAACTATAAATTGACCAAAGCAAATGGTCCACTGCCAAAACAGCAGGACAGTGCATGGACACTGAGGTTTATCTGCTCTCTTGTGACACATGGCTGCAACATCACGCTAGCAATGGAAATGAAAATGAGCTGGCATTAGGTGTGATTATACAGAATGATGGAAAGGGATTTTGGATTGAAAAAGCACTCAACTCAATTTTACCAGTTTATCAGTTTACACATCATGGGAGTACCATTCAGCCCGTGAATATAGCTGTATAATGTCTGTGGCAAGCTCTTTCAAGGACCAGTGTGTAGGAATTAGTGGCATCTAGCAGTGTGCTTGCAAAATCCAAGAAAAAAAATCCCTATCTAGAGCTAGTGCTTAGTTTGTCCATTCTGGGCTCCTGTAGAAACAGGCGGACCAGCATCTGTAGATATAAAAGACTCATTCTGAAAGACATAACAATTTGAATATCAAGATTTACTATACACTAATGCAAACTTAGTTCCTACTAATTATTTTCTAGATAAATAGAACCCACTTCTAAATCTTAGATCTTAGAGTAGTTCCTGGGCATGTTGAACCAAACCTAACAGCTATATATGGCTATATACCTCTGAATAATTTATAATTACCAGTAATCTTATGAAGGTGGGTGGTATTTGCTTAAAAGCTGCTTTATAAAGCGGTGTGAGAATGCATTTACATAAATAACAGGATGGTCCCTAACACACACTAACATTAGGGATATATAAGGTTTTTTTAAATCAGGGGTCACAAAGAAAAAAAAAACAGATTTCACGTCAACTCCAATAACTCCACTCTAATAAATTCCCTGTTACTCTCATCCTTTGATGTTCAGCTTTAACTACACAGTAATCTCACCACATGGAGAAGCACAGGAGCCTTTTAACAGGACCACAGGCCCCATTCTGTCATCGACCTCTCATGAATTAGATTCCCCCGGCCACTGACGGCAAAGAAGATGAAGGGGAATCAGGTTAGGAGCAAGCAGATTAAATGAAGAGAGTGCTGGTTTCAAAGGTTCTCTGTGGTTAGGCGTTTTAGTCTAACTGCTGTTGTAGTGCACTAGAGGCTAAAATGTTGTTGTTTGGAGAAGGGAGGAATTTTTGTCATCTTGCACCACATGAGACTTACTTTAAGGAGATTATATAGTTATATAGAATTCTATTTTCCTGTGCACTTACTTACAGTGCATGTGCAGCTTTCTGTTTCTATCATATTTAACTGACTATGCTTTTAACCGAAAGGGTAGTATGAAGTAAATCTGACATTCAAATATGCAGACAGTTATTTATGGTTTTGGTCAATTCAGAGAAAGGCCGATGTAGAATGTGCTTCAGTGAATAGACCTGCATTATGTTAGTATAAACATATAAAATAAGTATTGACTTTGTCACTGGACATGCTAGACCTGCTTTCCTCGTCCAAACCTGCCAAAAACTGTTGGCTCAGCTTGGAGCATTTCCAGTATTTATGGCCACACAAACTGCTTACTGTTTCACCTAAATATACAAAATGCTACAGTACTTGTGAGCAAACACTTCCCTTATTTACACACCCAGAAAACATAGTAAGTAATGTAAGTCCAACATTCACTCCCCGTTTAGATAACTGTCTCTTTAGCTGCTAACAACTCCACTGTGTTCACCAACTAGTCTCTAACTTAGTTTGACTTTGATGCTCTGCCTTTTGGTGCTGGCCAGGATGTGCACAGTGGGTTTTATCACTGAAAATAGCTGCCAAATGGTGCTGGTGCTGAAAACAACTGAGAGCTGAAAGTTGCTATATAGCTCCATCAGTGTAAGGGGAATAGTCAAGTTAGATGATAGCTCTTTGTGGGTTTGTCAAAATGAGTGACCCCCTTTTCTTCGTACAAGTAGTCATATAATTGTTTGTCAATCTAAAAATATGGTTTGAAACCAATCCAGACCAGACATGTTTAAGAAATAATTCTTGACTCTACACCTAACGTAGCCAATGGTCAAATGAACACTGTAAAATGCAAAATAAAAAAAATCATCTCTTGGAAGGACAAATAAAATATTAATAAAACATTTTTTTATCGGGTTTGTTGAGTGTAATGAGTTGGAAAATAATACTACATTTTCAGTCTTCTTGCCATTTCAGAGTTAAGAATTCACCAATGAACTGATGCAAATGAGCCGAGTTAAAATGACTTCTGCAAGGTTATTGCAGAACCAAAAGATTTTTTTTTTTTCCACCTGGGTACAAGCTATTCTCAGGCTACAGAAGCAGCATCTCCTACCTCATGAAAAATTATCCATAAAAGCTACAATGTGCATCTAACAACATGGTGCTATGGTGCATTACAGCCACCTCAACTGTGATAAGAAGTACTGGAAGCCATATGACAAAGTTCAAAGCAATTATTTTTACCTTTCAAAACTTTTATGGGAAATTTTGTTTATTGAACGCTTCAAACAGCCAGTAGAATTACAGCCTATCTCGATGGGTCTTTTACGTTTCCCTTCTCAAGTAGAATTAATTATCTATCTCTTTGACCAGGCTATCAGTGAGCCGCATGACAATGTCCTTATCTGATGAGGCATGTGTGCTGCACAGGTCAGATAGAGATGCTGAACGGATTGCTCAAATCAAACCTCTGTTGTGCACGGGAACCAATGAGCATTTCTGATGTAATTAATTCCTCCACAGCCACACAGTGCCTGTCCTTTGATAGTTACTGTAATACATGCTGAGAATTTCAAACAGATGAACTCTAGCATGGGGAGTAGCAAGTGTACCCAGTACATGTGTATGTAGCATGTATACAGCAATGTGTATTCCGTTGGGACAGATATCTAAAAGAGAAAATATTCAGCTTTACTGGCACACAACACACTCCTCCACTCACATATATACACACACGCCATAACTTTTCTACATAAAATTCTTTGTGAAATAAAAGGCTGAAAAAGATGCCAAGCTGGGCTTCTTGCTGTTGGACTAGTAAGTAATATTACCTGGCTGTTATGTCTTGTTGTTGTTGCTCTTTCTTGGTGTTTGGCTGTTAACAAATTTGCCTACTCACTAGTTTTTAATCATAAGTAATGTAATCACATCAAATGCATGGCTGTCAATATTTACCACAGTGGTATTGCACTCTGAAACTGAACTAAAACTGAGGCAGATACCAAATTCTTTTGCTTTAAAGTAATAGTTTTTTGTGAAATACGCTTCTTTGCTCTCTTGCCAAGAGTTAGATAAGAAGATCGACAGCGCTCCCCTGTGTGTACTATATTTATGAAGCAAAAGCCAACAGCTGGTCAGCTTAGCATAGAAGTAAGACTGGAAACAGAGAAACAGCTAGACAACAGAATCTTCATAACAGAACTAATTATACATCATGTTTTTCATTTTTATAAGCCATACAAATACCTTAAAACATTATATTATATTATTATAAAAACATCACATTGTGGAATTATGTGCAGTGTGGCCCCCTGGAGTCTTATCGTCACCTCAACATTTCCAGGCAATTTGTTAATTAGCAAGCTTTAGAGGTGCTGGTGAATTTTTAACACTCACTGTTTGGTTTCCCTCTAATTCTTGTCTTTGTGCTAAGGTAAGCTAACCAAGCTGCTGGCTGTAGCTTTATAAATCTAAGAGCAGCGTCCATCATCTCATCTAACTCTGGGCACGAAAGCCAAAAACTGTACTTGCCAAAATGTCAAATTATTCCTTTAAAAAATTAGAGTATACTTTAATTTAAAACTGTGTTTAGTCTGCAAACAGTGAACAAAGCAAGTAGAAATTAAGAATGAAAGCATCTGTGCATCTTTTTCTCTTTCCAGTTAACAATGCCATGACAACTGCTTGGCAAGACCAGCTACAGCCAAGGCTAGACAACATAAAATCCTCCAGATGGCCCCTGTAGTCTTTCTGTTAGAGTCCTGAAGACAGCTGTTGCACCACCTTCTCACCTACAAATCACGCACACACAATCAAAAACACCATTTCCAACACACATATGTCATCCCTATATCCCCACCACGGAATAAACTACTCCGGTGGATCAGCTTTCCCTGTAGGCACCATGAATTAAAGCTCTCTGTCACACACACATATATATCCCACTGACCTATCAACAATCTGCCTCGGGAATAAACTTGGCAAACCTGGCACTGGTGTCGGATTCTAACACCTGCCAAGCTCCAAACATCTGTAAAACTTCTCTTTGATGAATAAATCTATAAGGTTCACTCCTTCCCTGTCTGGTCAGTTTGATATATCGTATTTGAATGCCTCACTTAGCGTACATACAGTATAGCTCTACTGACCACTGGCTTACTCTGAATGAGCACCAATCGATTGTTAAACTGTTTTTGGCTTAAAGCAAAATGGAGGTAGACGGAGGTAGTTTTGGTGGATGCGGTTTGCACAGACTTTGCAGCTACATACAGCAGTTTGTTCACTACAGTAGATGTTTGGGAAAGCTGTGGCATTACACAAACTACACGTTTTACTGGAGAAATAAATATCAGTCATCGTGTCCTTAGTCATTATGCCTCTATTAGCTGTTCTTACAATAGAAGATTCTTTCCCTAGGGTCTAATTAATTGAATAGCACCATTATCGCTACAGCAACATCCCTATCGTTGTGTCACCAATCGTACACACAACACCACTAATTGTGTAACAGGTGAACCCAATAACATCATTAAGTCTTGTTCATTTAAGTTTTCTCTACCAAATGCAGTTTGTACGGTGTGCAAAAGGTCACCAGGTTGGACCCACGCCAGAGGAGGAAATGGATTTACACTGTACATGTGTTATCACACATTTTGTGAATGTTAGCTGAAATGTAACAGGTCCATAGCAAGCAAAAAAGATAAATAAATACTGAAGATTTAGACATTTATATATTTATATATTATTTAGATACAATTATGTGAATTTAAGACAGCAAACACGCTTGGTTTGATACCAAAAGGGTTTTGTGTTCAGTGGTGGATTAATCCATGTATATGTATTTCCAGCAGCAGGACGGTGTATACGAGATTGAGTCCAAATAAACTACAGTCTGTGTATTCATGGTAATAACAGTTTGCAGACAGCAATGGAGCTCTATGAGACAGAGGAAGAAGATACAATACTTAGCGTTCATTCATTTTATGCATGGGTATTTTCATGGAATTAGTTGACAACAAAAAAAAAAATGCACAGCACAGTATGACCAGCTTTATTCTTTAGATTCTTTGCACAAAATGCTCAGATAGTAAATACTAAATCCTAAAGCCTCTAGGATAAAACAACTATGCAAAAAGGAAGGACAATTTCCAGACAAAGGGGCACAGCTGAGGAATAGATCCTGTGTTGTGTAATTATGCACATCCATGCATCACAAGAGCCTCAGAGTGTTGTTTTGTATTCACATTCTGTGTGATTTAGTATGCCAAGGAGTCCCAACTGTTTTACTGCAAGGCTCTGAATGTCAGCGTTGTACTTGCTGATTATACTGATATGTGAAAGATGAGAGGCAGATCTGAGCACAGGGAATGCAGCTAGGTACTCGTTCTGAGAGATAGCCTTATATAAATTCATAACATTATGAACAGATCAATTGAATACACACAACAGCCCAGTCAGATATGAAGAGCTGTAAATGAAGATGGATCGCTTCATCTTGTCTTTGAAATGCAATCTAAGGGTTCATGTGAATATCCAAGCAGTGATGCCTGTGCTTTAATCACCCGAGGGTGTGGAGGGTGTATAACTATTTCCATTCATCACACTTCCCTGCGTCTTGACTCCAAACATGCTCTGTGATACTGAAGGGCTGGATTGCTTGCTGTGTTCCATATTGTTCAAAAACAGGGGGAAAATCCACAATCTCGCTGTGTCACAGCTTCGGGTATTGATTTTTTTAGCGGTGAATGGTGGAAGTAATGATGAACCC
>JAAROE010000262.1:0-42866 GCA_036365135.1 Miichthys miiuy | reverse complement strand
ATTGATTTTGGCAACCTCTGTGGACAAAAGTGGTTCTACCTCTTTATTTTGTTGAATTTTGTAGGGAAAATGACCAAATCTGACCCGGGGCAGGCTTTATAGATATAGCCAGTTTTCTCACTGATGTCTCATGTAACCCAGGTTACCAGGCTCTTAATAAAAGTCCAGTCATCATTTAATTAATTAGAACAATAAATTAATACGTTCATGGTTTGTGTCATGCAAAAAAGATAAACAGATAAATAAATAGTTTGGCTTGAAATAGTCTTACATGAAATTAATAAATAAAATCTATGATTTAAATATTAAATAGGTCAATAAATAGATTAAAAAGATCGATATGTACAAATTCATTTATCTGTTTAAAAAGTGTGTTTTATTTTATTTTCAATGTGTGACGAAAGTGCCTTTCTCAAAGTGTACAAGATTCAGGTGACATGAGGAGTTCACGGGATGTGGTGTGGCCTCGGCCAATGAGACGCAGTCAAGTTGTATGTGCCGCGGTGTTTTCTCTCTCTACCGGACCCTCGTAGAGGTGGTTACATGCCTAGTTTCTGCTGCAGATTTTAGCAATTTTTTGTGCGAGAGTCAGATATTCCACCACGGGAGTACTTTTACCAGCAACGCAGAGAGTGAGCGCTATTTCCTCCCTTGTGTGTTGCCGAGCGGACCGTTTTAAACAACGGTTGCAGAGGAGAATGTAAGTTGTGTTATTAGCATTAGCAGCGCTAGCTTCAGCCGTTGGTCGCATTTTCACCGCCACATGTTACTGAACTCCCGTGTCCCTGTTTCTTTTAAGTGGAACCTGGACTGAGCTGTGTATTCTGCCTTGCCTGGAGTGTGTATTGTGTGTTGATGTACGAGCCTCTGGTGAGTTCAATTGTGCAGTTGCTGCTGTTAGTATGGTTTGGCAAGGCATTGTTTCATGTACGTAGTGTTAAGAAGAATTGTTTTATACGTTTATTTGCGTCACCCTCGCTCGGTGTGTTTCTATGAGAGCGAGTGGCGGTAAAGAGAAAAAGAAAAAGTTATTAAGAAACAATGTTGCAACTAATAATTACAAATGTGTGTTTATGCAATTAATTATATTTAGAAGCTGTATTTTTATAAATGAGCACCACAGTAACCCTTTGTTTTGGCCTTTATAGGCCGGGTCTTTTTTCTTTGGGACGGGAATCCGTGATGAGATCAACCGGACAACTTTTCCTTCTGCTGGGTTTTTCCTCCATCTTTGTAAGGTAGAGGGGAGGCCGCAGTGGTTGTGGCGAGCCACCCAACCAGGGAACGAAACAGAGACTGCATTGTTGAGAGACTGTGTTTTTTTTCCTTGTGACTGACCCCTCAATCTGTGTGATGCACCGAAATATATATTTTTTTATTTTTTCCATTTAATTGTTTCAATACAATATAACACGCAAAAGAAATCTACGTGTGGTTGTGATCTTCTTTGCTCTGTTCACTCAATGCTCATCGCTGAGACCCCTTTCTCCTTTATGTCGGTCTAGTCTTCTGAGCCGCTGGTCCATAAGGTAAATTAGTGCCCACTGATAAATATTCTGAATCTTCCAGCCTTTATCATCATACTGCTAGAGCTGAGACAGGTTACACTCACTCTTGTTTGTTGTTTGTTTCATAACCAGTTAACTGTAGTACATTTAAATAAAGGAGCTGCATACTGCTTTATTAATATGAGCCATTTGCAGACAAAGTGCAAGAACGCAAAGAGTCACAGACACATTGTGAATGTGCAAATCTGTAGTCTACTCACATTTTATACTTCACTTTGCCTCTCTGTTTACATCACAATCGATTAATCCCTAAGGTAAACATGTACAAACATATCCTACAGTGGCTTTGCTGTGTAGCCACATTCAATATTTATTATTCCCACAGTCACAGACAGTGTAAACACAATATATATTTATGAATTATGGAGCCAACTCACCCACACAAAAAAACACTTTACCATCCACTCCTGTGTACTGGATCCACATTGTACCCCTCCACGCCACAAAAATGTGTTTTTCTTATTGCTAATTCACTTTTTACTTTCACTGTGCAGGATGATGTATGTGCAGAGTACTACACAACTAGTTTGGAAACCAATAATAGAACGTATACGAGTGTGATGTAGAAACTTGAAACTTTCAGCACACACACATAAAAATGGGGGTTTCAGTGAAGTAAGAGACTTCTGAGTATTAGTTTGCATATTTATGGATTCTGGATTTTAATGATTGAGTAGGAGTAAAATTTATTTATAATTTAAATCATTTAAATCAAAATAATTGCTTTCACTCTTTCAGAGTTGCAATCTATTCATGAGTCAAATCAGCTGAATAAAACAAACAATCCTGACATGTAATCCTATTTACACATTCTCTATGAACTCGACTGAATAAATGATGATTCAAAAATTTCTGATCGCTCATAAAAAAAAATAGATAAAGTAAAACGATAAAGCTAAATTTAATGTGGTATAATTCTGAGAGTGACTGAAATTAAACTGAATGCAGAAAAAACGTGGACTTTTGGGTCATGACTATTCCCGGTCTTATTCAGACTCGTGACTTGCTGGAGCTGAGTCACAGATAAAATCAATTGTTTAACTAAATAAAACAAAAGGACAGCACTTCATAAGTGTACATGACTGTTATTTTAAACATAAAAGTCCCCATGGGAAATTAGTTGTGCAAAGCAAACTGCTGCTTGTGGAGTTTTAATGATGCTACAAAGTAGCCACTCGACTTTTGTGACCCTGCAGATACTTCAATACCTACTTTATATCTTAGTCTGTCAGTGCGTGATCACAGAGGCGTAGTCTGCTCAGTCACAGTTCAAATTGGCTATAATGACACCGCATGTAAAATACAGGGGACAAAATGTGTAGTCCTCATTATGTGTAAAAAGGTAAAACTGAAACTTTAAAGTCAAAGTCACATTTTTAGAACAAAACTCATTCTTCCCTTCCAGTTTAGGAAAGAAACACTCACTGAAAACACCAGGGGAAAACAAGAAGACAACAATGGGGAAAACTGCTTCTTGTTTCACATCATGTGTCAGGAATACAAACAAGCAAACAGATGTCCCATCTTACCTACAGCCAGGACTTTATTCTGCTTCAGTGAATGAACGTCTGATAAGTCTGATTCTGAGGGCTTCAAAAGCAGGTTTCTATGGCCAAGGCACTCAAATCCATTCCCACCTTATTACACCTGAGTTAAGACTAGAGAAGAAGTAGAACTGTTACTTACATACTGAGACTTGTCCAGCGGAGCCATGCTAACTGTTTGTAAGTTGTCCAACAGTGCAGAATCAAAGTCCTGCAATCCAGCACTGGAATGGACGACTTTGTCCTTTATAAAGATGCTGACGGCCCGTAACATGAAGGAAACAAACAGGTGCATGTGGATGTAGTTTCTGGTGCAGTGAAGACGTCTGTGATGAAAAAAAACAAATAAAAAAACATTATTCATATTTATAAATTGATTATTAACAGCACACAGCCCAAGCAAAGTCACTTGTGTAGACGGCTACAAACAGAGTGTTCAAATTCAGTGGTGAAAGAAGTATCATTTATGTAAGTATTATAGTATAGTAGTATAATACTCTATTATAAGTATTATCAGCAAAATGTACTATTATATATAATGTTTTTGTATTAAAATAGCGTCTTTTCAGCTTTGCAATGATGCATTTTCCAAATAAGATTATTTATCTAAAGAATTAGGAGAATTTTCTCAGCACATGAAGGAACCTTCAGTTTATTGGTCAGTGTGATTGCTTTTAAATTACCACTGAATTAAAATCATTCAAAATTGTACCCGATTATGCATGATAACGTAACAGAATAGTCTTTCACCTTGTATTACATATTATCTGGATATGGCATTATATTTGCTTGGTTGTATTGCTAATGTAACAATGTTTATGATGCCCTTATCTGCCAGGTCACTTTTGAAATATCCTTTTACCTGGTTAAAAAAGGACATATGTAAAATCAGATCACTAAAGCTGTCAGACAAAAAATATAGTATATAGTAAGTATAATATTTGCCTCAGAGATTAAGTAGAGTAAGAGTATAAAGTTGCATAAAATGGACTTAAGTACAAATTCAAGTTACTTTATCTACTTAAGTACAGTACTTGAGTAAATGTACTTTGTGTCATGTGGAGGCTGATAAAAGACCGGCTCTTCATCTCAGACACTGCCAGATTGTTTAGACTCCCTAATGGAAACAATGCTTCAGGCCAATGCTGTGGGTTTTTTGTGACTTTGCGACTCTGTGTCTAATTGTGATCTCATTTTGCTTCAGGCAAACCTTCTCTGCCATCTTCCCACCATGTCTAGTTCTGTTTGTTTACAAATGCATTTCTGGATTCCTGCCATCACCAATCTTGCACCATGCCGCACACCACCTGCTCTGAATCCCCTACTCACCTGCATAGTCTCCCTTGTGCAAGCAATAAACTGTGCTAAACTGACACGGTCTCTTGGTTCGTGTTTGCATCTTGAGACCAAAATCATCGGCATAACAATTAGTTACATTCCAGCAAGCTCAGGTTGGCGCAAAGGTGGAAAAGTGATGTGACTCTTAGTAGGGAAAAAATGCATGGAACTAAAAAGTAAAAGCCTTTAGTTAGGGCATTTTGATGAGATGGACACTGACTGTAACTTCCAGTTTGATTCAAGCTATAGGCTTTAATCACATCATCCCCTTTTCTCAAGGTTGTACAACAAGTCACTGTACTGTAAGTCCTCAACAAAAGGCAGATGATTCCACAGAATCCGTGTATATTTCTGTAAGCGAAGTGAAACCGTCGACACAGCACAGCCTGTCCTGGATAGACATTTGGTTTGAATATCACCATCTCGCTTGTTTCCTGGGCTACATTTGTGCACTTCCGTGGCTTTCACTGACTCTCCAGCGGTCACCAAGAAGCTGTCAATTTGTAAACCATTTCATCGTCGGTATAATGGTCTGGGAGCCACATTGCTGGGCTCTGACGGTGACACATTGTTGTCCTTGCAGAATTTAATAACAGAAGCTAGCATAGAACACACATAACAGCATGTTTTTTTGATGTTTTCAGTGACAGCAGAAGTAATATAAGGAACTGTAGCTGTGGTTAGAAAGTTATCAGTGCTCTTCTGCACCACGTGTATAAATAAATAGTATGTTATTGTTGTTGCTTACAGTGAGCAACAACAATAACTACAGTGAAATAAACTTCCAGTCAATGAGTGGCGATGTCACCAGTATTGTAGTTGGTGACAATGTTTCTGTAGGTAAGGTTAGTTTGCATGTTTGACTAAAACTAAAGCTAATGTGATTGTTTAACAAACATCGCTGTGTGCGATCTGTGGTATGAACCTTTCTATTAAAATTTGCAGATATTCTATCCACCCATTTCCTGTAACTGTTATCCATCAGAGTTGCAGGGGGCTGGAGCCAGTCCTAGCTGACAGTGGGTAAGAGGCAGGGTACACCCTGGACAAGTCGCCAGTTCATCACAGGGAATCTTCGAACCTGGAGGTGACAGTGCTAACCACTGCAACTGCTGCCCTCCTGCAGATATTTTTTATTTTTTTATTTTTTCATTATGTTGTATTTGATATCTTAAATATCCCATCGCTAATGAGCTAAGTGGTGACTGGACAACTGTAGTAGTAAAAATGAAGCTTTGTGTTGGGCACATTGTTAACCATGGAAAGTATCTTTAAAGAGAGGCAAAAGCGAGTGGGGAACAGAGGAAGAGCACAAATCAAAGATTTGTAAGCTGCTTCATGAAGTCAGTAGTAAATCATGATGTCTCTTTGAAATTGTATTTTATGTCTGTAGTTTCCTTTTTAAGGATGCAGCTCTGATCACTCTGTCTTAAATGTTTGATGTTTTGACTTTACTTTCCACTTCCATTTCTCTTCGTCAAATCCTGCAACCCACTCTTTTTTTTTGTTTTGTTTTTAAATCAAGTGCTCACTGTGACTGTTTACCTTTGCACAGAAGGTGGGAAAAGATGGGCATCACTGGTGTGACCTTGAAATTGCTTCAAAATAAGTTTCATGTGATCTCAAATAGCAGTCATTAGTTTCTTCATAGGTGGTTATTGGGCTCTTGTGCACTCACCAGTCCCTCTCTATAATTCTGTTCAGGCTCTGCTGAAAATGATATTTTAAGAGTTTTCTTTCCACCTTGTACCTCTCTCTTCCTGTCACCTGTCTTTCCCTCCCAGGCTCTAAATATTATGGCAGGACCACTTCAGCTAAGTGGGCCTCTGTGTTACAGTCTCAATTGGATAGGGATTTCGATTTTGAAGTAACCATGGGATAATTTACGTCTACTGAAAAAAAAATATCCTTGCCAGTAAAATCATAGACAATTTAAAACTTTAGGCAATGATCTGTGATCGTGTCATGGAGGAGGCTGTTTGTGGTCCAAATAATTATTTTTTGCATCTCTCTTAGGTGCAAATGGAGTGAGGTGATGCTCCCTTTCAGTATTTAAATTTAAAAAATGTACGTCATCTTTACTCTTCTTTTACAAAAAAGAATAATTGACCTACCAGTGTTACTTTTTAATCCAGCTGTGTGAAATAATTAGTTGGTAATTGTTGTACTCAGCCTCACAGCAGCTCAAAAGTTGAACAAACTTAAACATTTCATTTAAAGCTGATTGTTGTGTTGTGTTCTACACATGTTCATTTTTTTCACAATACAGAATATCTGTTTGCAGCACATGAGCAAGACTTCTGAATCCAAGGTTACATACCTTGGTAACACATCGCTTAACATTTATCATGTTATTCTGCCTCCAGTTTCCACCCACAACTCAAACTGAATCAGTGTTCTCTTGTTGTTTGGATATTACCTTCCTTTACAATAATAATTTTACAGGTCTGTGATTTCCAATAATAGCTTTTTTAGCTATGAGGTTTACTGAAAGGAAGTATGTAATTTGATTCTATATTAAAGCAGATACAAATACTTAAACCCACGTAAATGTTAAATCATTATTCAAATACAGTGGAAACGTCATTATCATTATTGAATTGAGTATTGCATGTTTGTTTGATTTGCTGTGTACTGAGTGTAAAATTTTACAGATTGCACAAGCAATTTAGGCAAGTAATTCATTGGAACTGTAGTAACCGAATGTTTTCACAAAATTTAAAGGATATTAAGAATGATTGATCCATGAAATACAGCGCTAGGGGGTGGTTACATTATTAATTCATTGATTCATTACGTCCTGTGGTGTTGGTATTTTGGTGCATGTAACATAAAGCTGGTCCCACTCAACCACATGTCATTAAAATGCACAGCATGGTTAACATTCAGTGGAGAAGTACATTTGTAAAACATAAAAGAATTGCTGTCCTAATGTTTTATAAACAATGGATCAGACAGGCAGAACCACACATGCATGATGATACATTGTTATGGTGCTAGTTATGTATGTAGATATAAAATGCAGTTCTGTATCGTCCTCTTTTAGGAGGGAGCTATGTATGGTTGGCAAAACTTTGGAAGACGATACCAACAATCATTACAAAACAAAACACCTGATTTCCGTCTACCGCCTGTCTGAATCCATGTGAATGCAGCATAAGCAGTGGTGATTTTGTAACTTTGAATGTGATGCACAGTACATACAATATTGTACATACTGTAAAACGTATACACTTTGAAATATAGATAGTTAGTTAGGGAAGGATTGTGGTAACATAAATAACTGTTGAGCTAAATATGAAATTGAGCTTGGTACATGCCCATCTACCACCACAGCACACCCTTACTTTCTCTTTAATTTCCTGCACTGGCACTGAATATTGGAATAAGGATATAATTCTAAGGGCAATTGGTCTGCATAACCGTTAGTATTTTGGTGAGCTGTTCTATTAGATTTGGATTAATTTGTATTTTTTATTCCCACTTCTGCATTATTTCACTATGAAAGAAAAAAGAAAAAGTTGGTTATCTAAGCTTACTTTAATTTTTCAAGATGTCTATGTTGGTGTTAAAGGACTGTCCACAGTTTGATTTTCATTTCTAATCAGTTGTGACCAAATCTTTGGGCCGACAGTGTCCCCCAATACCAAACTCATTGTAGTACAGTACAACACATAGTCTCACATTTGGAGCACAGCAAGATAGTCAGGACACAAATACTGTATACAAGCTGAAAAAAAGATGCATGTATCACAAAATGGTCCAAGTGTCACGATGAAAATTGCAGTCCCCAGGAGAAACCCTCTGGATAACCTGAAAAGTGCATAGCTGTCAAGGTTTGAACCTTGTTGTTGTTTTCCAGCAACTCACTTTTACAGGATACAAGATAGTGTGTGATGATGGACACAGTAGAGGACCACCTCCTGCAGTTTCTGTCTCTGTAAGAGGGTTTTTTGGTGTTACCCTGCAGTTGTATTAAAGTAAAGTGAAGTGAATCCTCTCCTACCTGAAGTATCCAATGATGAAGATGGCCACCAGCAGAGAGCTGAAGGACACAGCGTAGCCAATGGTATACATGACATACAGCCGCTCAAAGAAGTCTTGCTGTGAACATAGAGAGAAACATTTAATATTCTGTTCAGATTCACAGAATAACCACATAATGAAATACACTCATGTTTTGGTGGTCTGAATATTTTGTATTTGCACTTTGACAGGAAAAGAAGGAATGAAAGATGCATTGAATAATAAAGTTGAAACTGTGGAAGTGATGCTGGTATGTAAGTCTGCACATATGCCAAATTAAAGAATGGATCTGTAACAGTTCCCAGAAATCTTTGTGTATTTGGTCTGTTAAATTAAAACACAACAAAGGTAGAGGTATAAAGTCTTAAATCCCTAACCTCTGACAGATGAAGGACTTTCCAAATCCTCCTTCTTTTCAAGCACTGGTCTGACTCACAGGAGCCGGAAGATTCAGTTGATACCATGAACAAAAGATGTCCAGATCTTTTCATTTTTAGACACAGAGCAGGTGGCAAATAGTTCCACAGGTGATATGGTGGCTTAGATGAATAGACTGACTATGAAAAGGTAATTAAATCCAACATTTATACCAATACACATGTAAATGTAGTCATGCATATTCATATTTGTCAAGCTACATTAATTATTCCATTAGACTTAATCTTTTGTGTGAAAAAGTCTTTTAAGTAGTTAAAAGTTAAAAGCCGATTACAAATGCAAAATGGCCAAAGTCCTAAGTCCAAGAATTTTTAAGGGTGAAGTATTCCAACGGGAACATTCAAAATAAAGATTTATGTACATTTATATGTGTATGTACAGCAAAAGTATAACATAATCAGTCAGTCCCAGAAGCTTTTTGGATGTACCCAACCCATGGTTTCTTTTCAGCTCTATAGCCAGGCTGACACATGGCTCCATTGAGCCATGTATTCATATAATCTTCACTCATAATGACTTCATGACCTTCTTTAATGATAAAATTATATACATTAGAAAGAAAATTATCACCTCCTGCCCTCAACGGGCACCAATCTGTCTTCAGACACATGAACCTTAGACAGAGCTGTAAAACCTTTTCTCCAATTGACCTTCATCAACTAATATTATATATTATATTATATATTAATAGTACTTCAAAGTAGTTGGAATTAAATCATTTCTTTAAAAGCCCACTCTTGATCCAAAGGTTTTAGCCAACTATAATCTAACCTTCCCTTTCTCTCTAAGATCCTTAAGAAATCGAAATAACCAATCAGTTGGGTGACTTTCTCCATAAGAATCATAGCACAGAGACAGCACTAGTCAAAGTTACAAATTACCTAGTAATTACATTACATAATGGGTGTTTCTGTACTTTTCTTGATAGATCTTACTGCTGCATTCAATACCACTGACCATCACATCCTGTTACAGAGACGCCAACATCCAACCGACATTAAAGGAATAAGGAATATGATCATTTCTGGCTCTGAAAAAGATGGCAACACCCATAATGCCAAACTCAAGGTTTCAAAACAGTCTGTTTTGCAGTCTGTTTGCAACATTGTATTATTTCTATAAACCACTGCTTTAATCTGAAAACATCCCTGCTTTTTGTTTCCTAAACTGAAAGTTACATGATGGAGGCTTGTTATGTGGCTCAGAATAGTATAGAGGATAGGTATGAACACCAGCCATTCCTCCATACTCTGTGAAGTCAAGCCCTCAAGTCAGGGCAGGCAAGTGTGGAGTCAAACTTTTATCTCAGAAGTCAAGTCCATGTCAATGTCTCAACATTGCTATCCCCAGCAGGCAGCTGTTTTCAGTTAAAAAATGCTCTTATAAACCAATCATACGTGAATACTGGATGTAAATTTTACAAGTTACCAGAAACACGACTCCACATTAATACTAAAGTTACTCTGTATCAGAGAGGTGTCAAGCAGGCCACCATTTGCTAACATACAGTATTTGTCATATCACCTTCAGTGTTATTGTGCCTAAACTATCAGTTAACACATGAAAGTTTAAATTTTCAAAAAGCCCACAGATCATCATGGTAGCATGGAAATCTAACCACTTCACCTGTCAGACTCTTTAACACAAGCAAGACTTTTGCTATATATTTCTTACTTGTGAGTATTTCTTATGCACCTCGTGTATACGAGCTGCTGTGACGAGTGAATTTCCCGGCGTGGGATCTTTAAAGTCTACCTTATCTTATTAGTGAGTGTCTACTCTTCTTGACAGAGACTCATTTTACTCCCACTGTTCAGCTTGTTCGTAAGAGCACAGCTAGTCAGTTTTTCGAATTGGATTTCAAAGGCTGCTATGTGATTAGTGTCTGGCTTTTATTTTATGGCTTTATCAACTTCCTGCTGTGATGACCCTCTTTACTCTGTCTGCCTGTTTTTATTTGTCTGATTGCTACCTTGCTGAAGGTAGGTGTGAAAGAGGATCATCAGCACACTGGCAACAGCTAGGGCCTGTGGGTCCAAGGATTCAAAGACCCTCTTTGAGCTCATTTCTGACTCTTTCTCCTCTCTAAGACACCAGTTTTGTTTTTGGTTTGGTTTGTGTTGCTTTACTATACAGCATTGCACTCATACACTCCCTCACTCATGCAGCCACCTACACTGCTGACCTTACCAATTACACATGCCACTGTTAGTTTAAGCACGCTTCTTATTTTATTCTTGTCCGTGTGTCTCCTCTTTGTCGTGGCAGTGTAGTTCGGTTTGCTTGAATGGCTCGTCCATTCAAATTTGATGTTGCACTAAAGATCACCTTTTAAAAAAAAAATGTTTGAAATTAATCTAGGTGGTCTTTGTGATAGATGGGGTAACGAAAATGTCACTTTCATTTATACTGGGAAATGTAACCTTTGAGCAGCAAAAAGAGTTGCTTTTATTTCACTGATCTCATGATAAAGAGCGGAACTGGAGAGGCAAAAGATTGAGATAGAAACGTATGAAAAGCTGGTATACCACATACCAACTAGGCTGCTTAAAGACATTTTACCTTTCGTTACATTTTCTTTACTAGATACTGTATGATTGGTCTGTTTTTATTATCAGGATATGTACCATAGTTTTTTACCCCTCTGAGGTCGTATCAATGGGCCATTGAATTGCTTTTGCAATCGGGCGATCAGGTGAGTCCAAAACCATCCCTTTGTTATACTGGGACTTCCCATGATACATTAAGCTCTTCTCTCAATCTATACACAGTCATGTCACATTAATGCTTGTTACTAACTTAGCTTCTTCCCCAGAGTTTTTGGGCTTTCTCATTTTGCCGGTTTCCATGGATTGTGGCTATATCTGGATCATGAATCATGGTTGCACCTACTCCTGTGGTCCTGCCTGATGCCCTCTACAAATACGGTTGAAATTAATATCATCGTTATTACTATAATTAGTCATGTTGTTATTATAGTTATAGTTGTTGTATCATCATTACTGCTGCCGTGCATTTTGGAAGATTATTCACTCATTCATAAAGGTCGACCTGGTGAGTCTTGGCACAAGCCTGTTGCGTGCAAAGATGGTGGTGATAAGTCGCCTGCTCTCCTTGGGAGTTTTTCAGGCAAAGGGTCCTGGGGAGTGCCTGAAAAAGACATGTTGTGGGGGCAGGCCACTTGAAGTCAGACTGCACAATGCTCAAGACTAAGACACAGCATGCAGAGGGCGGGCGTGTAAAACCTGCTGCCCTATCCTGTGAGAATGTGGCAAGGTGGGTACGATACTGAATCTGGCATTTGGGGCATTCTCCATGAGTCCTATATACCTTTGTCAGGGATGGGTTTGTAACACAGGGTGGTAGCGACATTGGGGTGCGTGTTAGTATTTTTAGAGGTACATGTGTTGTCAATGACTTGGCTGGCAGTCATGTTTTGGCTTTTTCCTTTAGGTTCAGAACAGATTAAAGTGCTGGGCACTTTCCCAAAGTTTTCCTTGCATGTGTAGTAACATCTGGAATGAATCAGGCTGAGCCTAAGTGGGCAGATGTCAAGGTTCAGACTACACATTTCCCTAGCATGTGTCAGAAGCACACGTTAATATGAAGTGCTTAATGTGGGTGATGCACCACCTATCTGTGAGCATTTTTCTGAAATTTCCCCTAAGAATTGTAGATATTTGGATGCTGAGGTAAGATCTGTGGTTCACAATAAGATTATGGTACCTACCTACCCCACCGAGCTGGGCTATTCCATGTTTATTTGTGCCTAAAAGTAACAAGACACCCGGGTTCTGTTCAAATTTTTGAAAGGTCAGCAAGGTGACGAAGCCAGATTCCCGTGATTCTTGGTTAATACACATCGGTCAGATCGTCTCTTGCTAGATGTACCCCATTTTGACTAACGTTTACCTGGTGTTAATCCTCTCTCTATGCTGCTTTAAATTTGCTCCCTATGATAGGTTGGGTGGTTCCTCTGGGGATGGGTGGACTGGCGGATTGTTAGGGGTTAAGCCTTACCTTGTGTTTATGTTTTTGTTTTGGGTTGTTCTTGCTATTGTTGTTTGCTGTTATTGAGGGGTGCCCGCCCTCTCCAGCCTGTCTGCCTGTTATGTTTGTGTGGCTGCTTTCTGTGTAGGTGCTGGAGGTGGGTGCAGCAGAGGGTCATCAGCAAACTAGCAACATGATGCCAGTGGGCCACAGGATTCAAAAATCCTCTTGGAGCTCCTTGCTGGCTTTCTGTTTTTAGTTAACAACTAGTTTGTGTTGCTGCACCATACAAAATTGCCTCACTCTTCCATCCACCTACACTACACTGCTGACCTTATTGTCAGCAGTCTAGTTCTCTTTTTAGTTTATTCTTTTTTTAAAAATATTGTAAATAAGTTGCTAATTGTGATGAAGTATTGGAGAATAAAAAAGAAAATTTCCTGGGCTGGCTCTCCCATGAGAATGCAACATAAATATTAGGTATTTAGAGATGATTACAGGGGTAGAAAATAAGAAAAAAAAAAACTAAATGGTGGAAAATGGTGGTCTTATATAATGCTACGTGGTTTGAACTCTTCTTACAAAAAAGAAACGAAACAGCCTGAGAAGGGAAGGTCACTCTTCAAATTAACTGCTGACAATCCATAGGCATGCAGCCTGTGATGAGTAGATGTCAATGCTTTGTATTAAAGAATGACAAGCAAAAGAAGGTGGGAGCTTTGTTTTAGAGGACGGTAAGAACCGTTCCTGTGTGAATATTAACCATCAACCACCTATGCACAATGTGTACTTACATAAGATGAAGCACATACATGATTAGGATTTCAAGAACATCTCAGGCTGTTCACAGTCAGCCTCCACATCAGCTTGCATGTGGATCCTGTGGGATTTATTGCTTTGACAGAGTGGCATAACAATCTGTGTTTACACGGTATGTATGTGAATAATAATTGGATTGGCTAGTAAAGCCAGCTGCTGCATACATATTTTACAGCCATACTTACTCTCCTGCCCTGTGATGAACTGGTGACTTGTCCTCTCGCCCTGTCAGTTGGCTGGGCTCCAGCCCCCGGGACCCTGATAAGGACTACAGAAAATGGATGGATGATTGGACTTACTCTCCTTCCTCATCACTGGGCTGAAGGAAGCGCAGACACTCTGAGTAGTTGGTCCATGTTTTGTTCCAGCGGTCGACAAACACCCAGGAACCATTGACGTCACACTTCCTGTAAGCGTGTCCTGTAAACGCATACTTTAACATTATTTTGGATATTAACAACACTTCATGCAGGTGGATGTTGATACCTTTGATATATTAAAGGCCCTGTACTCCTGTGGTAAACCATGTATATGAATTAATTACTTTGGCTAATTAGGCCTCTTTTCAGGACTGTGTGGGTGTGTTGACTCATGTCTCTGTGATTTCCCAGATCGCTTGGTTGCACCTTTATCATCCTTGTAGACCCTTTTCACAGAAGCTATTTTGACATATCAGAGAAAGAAAGCACAGGTATAAATGGCATTGTGCAAGGCAGGCTCACTGTCATTGGCTTACTGGGATACAGTGTTGTAAGTGGCCAGTAGACCAGAAAAATGGTGCATCAATACAAATCAATTTGCCATTTAAGACAGTTAAAGAAGTCCAGTGACCTCACATAATTCCCATCAAAGTTAAACTCATTTCCACCCTAAGCAGAGGTCTAATCAGCCAGAATGATTGAAAATAATACCTGTGTGACTATAGCAAACCATAACATGCTTAAAAATGTACAGTATTCATAGAAAAATGTTTTGATTTTAAATAGAGAAGTCATGCTGAAAAATACTTATGACAATAAATCAAAAGCATACGTAGCCTGAGTTTATCGCTACATTTAAAGTTCTGTGCTATTGGTGGTATTACATCTTCAAAAGCTGTTAACCTTTGTGATTGAAGTCATAGATGTAAGATGGGCAGGGAATTTTGGTAACCAGCCCAGGGGAGCCATGGGGCCAACAAATAAGACCGTCCCAGTCTGGAGGGCACGTCTCATCTACAGCAAAAAGAAGAGGAAGTCAATATTGTCATCCGGTATCTGGTCAATGAGCTTATTTTTTCTGCACGGCTGACCTCTTGTCTTATAGCGAGGTTGCTATGAGTCCCATCAGTATTTACACAGCAGTGGAAACCCACCCAAGTGGATCCCTCATGAGCTGTTTGAAGGTTTGGTGAGCTGTAATTAAAGCGACCTTTTGGGTGGTTAAACACTCTGGTTACACAGACCTGGACTCACCTTTGACAACCAAGGACAAAAAGTAATAGCTATAATGCATGCCTGTCTGTACTTTGAGGATAATTACAGGGTGCAAGAGGTTAGAAAAAAAACAAACATTTTATTTTATTTTCTAAACTTCTGCACAGGATGTGTAAAACTTTACAGACCCCATAATGATGCTGTTTTTTTTTTTACCTTTTCAGATTTTTCATTTATTGTAGGCACAATTTGTGACATCTTTGTTGTATATGATGTAGAAACACCACAGACTTTTCTTTTCACTTCACTTCTGTTCCACATTTCAGAGGGAAATACTGTCATTTTTACTTCACAACATTTATCATAACAGCTTTAGTTACGAGTTCATTTACAAATTCAGATTTTTGCCTAAAATCATGAAGAGCTCATAAAATATGATGTGTTATTATAAATTAGGCTACTCAGCAAGTTGAAACAATTAATCACTGATCTCTTTTTTTAGGATTATTTTACAAACAAAACAATCAGTTGATCAAAAAAATAACCAGTAGACTATTGCTCTATCTCAACCAATTACAACAGTATAATCCTGCTTTTACATTGCATTATGTCATAATAATCCCTGGATATTAACGTGGCATGGCGAGCTCTCTCAGTATGACTTATCATTTTAATCTGGCCTGGGAATTTGTAATTTTTACTTTCTATGCAGGACTACTTGTCATAGAGTAGTAAATCTGAAAACATCCTCCACCACGAGTAAAGATGCTGTGAAGTAAGCATAGACTGCTCACTTTTTCTCATTAAACATCCTTCAAACTGTTTTTAACTCTAATAAACAACTTGATGCTGTCATTCAGTTTCTTTGTGATTGTCACTTAGCAATTCAATTACTATATTTATACCATTGTCTTATTACACCAGAGACTATCTCAATCAGATTAAGTAGTGATTATGGAGAACAGGAGCAACAGAACAGAGGTTAACCTGCTGGGACAAAACAGACTAATCAGGTCAGTGTCCATTCCACTCATGTCCACATGAGATTAAGACTGCAATGCACAATTTTGTTTGTCAACTGAAATGAAGAGAGAGAAGATTTGAAAATGTTCTTGTTGATTTTATAGTTGTTTATTGTTGCGTTTTCATCTTTGTCAGGCTTATCCTGAAAACAGAAGCAGAGTGCTTAGAGTGCTTTTAATAGTCCTAATTAGAAAAGAAATAGCTTACATTGTTGTCTTGAATATACTTCAGATTTAAAAAATAAAAAAACATTAAATCTACACCTCTGCTGACTCATCTCCCCTCTCTGCTCTGACAACATAATAAATGACTATACTTGTAAAAGCGAAACATTTTAAAGTGCAACTTTGAGAAGCAGTGCTCTTACAATTCAATCAAGTCACATCATGTATCTTACATCACCACTGAACTAAGTCAAACTGGCTACTTTTAAAAGTAATAATTGGTCAGCGTCTGGATGCTGCTGTGATAATTTTATGTTGCGTTGTAAAGGTTTCAAATCAAAAACAGTTAAGGAAAGTCATTGCAGTTTAATTTGTTGCAATCTTCTCGAGTAGAAAGTGTACACCAGGCCGCATCACACTTCTTTTAGTCGACTGGTCGACCCTGACAAAGACTGTCCAATATTAGCTGAGTGATCTCAACAAGGCAGGCCAGCCCTCTCGAGCTTTGGATTTAAGGGTGCGCAACTACAGAACAGCAGGGCAATGCTTGTAGTGCTGTTGTTAGTGCATGGTTCATACCTGTGGACCCAGGGTCAATGTTGGAGAGGTTCTGGTAGCACTGCAGTTTGATTTCATAAAGGATGTACATCTGCTCCTGTGCAGAGAGGACCATCAAACCCCATCTGTGGAGCACAACAAACACGAGCAGATCTTTGAATCTGTGTCTACATCTGGTCATGTCAACATTTGAGACATCTTACCATACTGTGTATACAATCTGCTGTGGATCAGGCCAACATATGTGGCTACCAAGAGGAGGAAATCACAAAAACAACAACAGAAGCAGAGAAAACTTATTGCACATTTTCTATTTGAATGTGCTTTTCATCTATCAGATAATGTTTGATTTAGCACTAGATATAATGTTGGTATATTTTTCCATTACAAAGGATTATTCATGCATTCATTTTAATCTTCTTCGTCCTCACAGGGCTGCTCTCTCTTGTCTTGTTGTATGACCATTATTTATTTTGGTAGGTAAATTGGAGGGTGGCTAAAGCCACATACTATTACGTTGTTGACACAAATCCTGATTGTACTAACAATATTATTACAGTATATACGCAGAGACGTATTGATCAACAGTTTGTTTTAGTTTTTTTACATGAGCTCTATTCAAAGTCTTTCCAGTGAATATCGTCTGTATTCGAGCTTGGACAAAATTGCTTTTTCTACAAGGTGGATCCAATCATCACTATGTCATCGCTCTTCAAAAGGATTTTTGTAATTCACAAACTTTGTGTGATTGAGTGATCTAACTGCTCTGAGACATTTTTGTTGCTCATCCAAGAGTTTTCATCCCTTGGTGGGGTGTCTTAGGAATTCAAAATTTGATTGTTTACAACTTGATTTACTGCAAGACTCATTTCTGTCACCATGGAGTCGTTAGTGTCACTTGATTCAAAGTGTGACTTGCAAATTTCAACTGTGCCTAAAAGAACTCCATCTGTCAAAACAGCTGACACATAGATGGAAAGAGTGGAGGAGGGCATTTGTTTGCATGTCCTGAAGAACCTTTTGCATGTCCTGAAGAACCTTTTTTATATTTCAGGTTTTACTTTATTCTGAACAAATCTGTTTATTCACTTACCAGAATTTTACAGGCTTGTGTTTCCTTTATATAAAAGATATATAAAAGATTATGAATCATTATGACTTTTAGCAACAGTAAGATCTGCCTTCCTCTCCATGCATTCACATTTTTCAGTAAAGTCTATTTAGTGAAAACAGTTATGAAAACCTTCAACTGTGGAGAATTTAGAGACTTTTTGAATGGAACGTTTGTTATTAAGCTTATTATTATCTAAAGCAGCAATGGAAGACTCAACGATTATTTGGGTTTCCCATCTATCTCTTCTTTTTATCCAAATAAAAAAAGAAAATTTGGAAAAAAAAAAAAAAAGGCAATACTAAAAAACACTGAGACACATCATGTGGTGGTAGCTACTTAACTGATAAAATCCAGAAAAATCTGTCAATGCCTGGAGTCAGTTCAAGCTGTGATACTAAATTCACAAGTCTCCTTGTGGCCTCAAATATAAAAAGGGAGCATGTGTCACCCTCACCAGATCCATAATCACGGGTCAATTAAATGATGTAACATGTTAACAAAGGAAGTTGTTTCCAGTTATTTCCACATTCAGACAGTCTTTGCCTCATCACGTGTACTTACAGACAGCGATTATTCTGCTAATTTTACATGCATACTTGTGCTGAACATTTTAATAAAGACATCATTATAGATTAATGTCATCATATAACCTGTTGGCCTGCCGAGAAGAGTAATATTTTATTTATAGTGCCAGGTCAAGTTCATGGAACCATGTAAAATCTGAATCAGGCAAAGCTGGCATACTCATACTCAATGTATTATTAAATGTTCTCTGTCATTGTTAAGATGTATATAGTACATGCTTAAGAGTGGGTGTGCAGGAGACACAATGATGTTTACTGTTAAAGTCGTTTTCCAGTAAATCACTTTCAATAATGTCTTCATGCTCCATAGAGAGTGGAATTGTTGGCAGAAAATATTACATTGGAAAAGAATCAGGAGTGAAGTCAAACAGCGATGAAAGGCAAGTTTATTTACAGTGAGCCATGGTATGTGCAGCAAGTGGCTGTGAAGCAAATGTGGATGTGCCAAAAATGCAGTTCTTTGAACAGCCACTTCTGGCTATAGAACAAGACACTCTCCCATAATGTCCAACTTCACAGCAGGATAAACATGTTTACACCTTGGTACAAAAAATGGTTTTGGTCTCTATAGCAAATTTTTGTGTTCATGACAACTGTACTGATGGAATCAATGATGATTTTTTTTATAAAACTGACCCATTGAAATTATGAAGACTTACATTTATGCATAATTAACAGCACTGCTGCTTTGATTGACAGGTATGTAGGTGCTGTTACAGATGGCTTGTTTGAGCAACCAGGCGTCATTCAGTCTGCCATCAGCCACTGATCTTCACAATGGCTCTTTAGGAACGTATGGGGGATGTTACAGGTATCATTTCAAAGCATGTCTTACGTCAGCCAGTCCACCATTGCAGTCTCACACTCATTTTGTGGTCAAGTTAGCACTAATAAATAAATACATAATGCTTGCTAATAACCATTTCAAGTTATGGTTGTTTTAGGTTTAGGCACCACAACTACTTCTTTTTGAACCCTAGTCTCATGTGTTTGACCCATCCATTCTCCCCGACCTCCTTCCTACACAGATTTTGTCACTCTTTGCACTACATTTGCCCTTTGCTCCTTTCATTATCGCCTACTGCTAGTACTGCACCTTCATGTACTTTTCACACCTCGGGAAAAAACATGCTGGCAAGTTGTCTCACCTTATTAAAGACAGTGACCACTTTTGATTTCTTGGTTTTAACCTATTTATATGATAATATTGATAATTTCACTAAAAATGGCAACATTATTTACAGCATTATTGTAACTGATTGCACAATGCCTACAGTATGTGTGCATCCAATGAACTCCAATGCATATTTCAGGAAACACTGATGTTATATTAGCCAAGTATTAATGGGCACTAAATTGAGGGTCAAACTCAGAATCAGATCAGGTGAATGTGTCACTTTCACTAGCCAGACAAAAGGAGGCTGCTAAAGTAGCAATAAGCGCAATAAATACACACAGGAAATGAATCACATTAAATAGACTTATATAGAGTAAATGTTGCAGTTAACAACAATGAACAGCTGTCACGCTGCCAGGATTCAGCATCAGTTTGTTAACAAAATCTTGACATTTCTCTCTCAGCACAAAGTTCTTTGGTAATGTTGTAGATAAGAAAAAGCTGCTAAGTCACTTAAAAAAAAAAAAAAAAAGTTTCTCCACTTGACACATTCTGTCACTCCACTGAAAAATCCATTTCCTGTTAACACGCACTGATCTGGAACTATCACATTCCCGCATCAGCCAGACATACTTGGTATGCTTTACCTCGTCTGGCTTGAGATCTCAGAATCGCTCCCCACCCCACAGTTTGTTCAATAATTAAAATAAGCATGGTGTTGTGCCCATTCAACCCCAGCTGGAAAAACAGCTGTCCTATCATACTTTTCTTCTAATTGCCTTTTTAGGGACATATATTTTGACATAAAATGTGATAAGACTAATATTAAAGATGTATAGCTATGTGCTTTGCAGCAGTAAGGTATAGGTAAACCTGCAGTGAAAAAGCTGTAAACAAAACACTGCCGTATTGTTTCCTTAGAGAGTTGATGTAAATAACTTTCCAGCAAATAGTTGGCTGACGGCACATTGATGCAGTAGTGCTCATAGCAAGTAGGTTCTTGGTTCGAACCCCCAGGTCAGCCGGAAACAGCTGTCCTATCAGACCCTGGGATTAAAAAGATAGATAGATAAATTGGCACATTAATCACTGTGGAAAACATTAAGTTAACTACTCCTAGCAAAAAGAACAGATATTTGTCTTGTTACTGAGTAGTTAGGACAAAATGAAATGAAGTAACCCCCCTAGCAAACAAGGAGAACATGATGTTAAGACTAAATGAACTATTAGTACAAAATGATGAGTGGGTCTTTAAGTTATATTAAAGTACAAATCTTCTACATCCATATTTACTCCTCTTCATGGCTCAGAATTGATACTTTAAAAATAGAAAAAGCAATAACTTATCATGTTGCTAGAGCATTTCAAACTATTTGTTACCACCATTACTATACAAAAGATGTCAGTGCTGGCAGTGTTTTTTACACTGTGTGCTATTCATTCAGTATTTTAATGGTCCTGGTGCTGAAGGTGCTGTCTGTGGTGCTGATGATGCAGGAAGACTCAAGATCTTGACTATATATATATATATATAAGTGCTCTGTATAGCATGTCATAACGCCAGAGTGTGAGAAATCCTGAATGTGGAGCTCATTATAAACGCACAAGGGCCACAAAAAGAAAGACAATTGGTCAGCTATCAACAGGTTAGAGCTGTGGAGACATTGTACAAGCAGCCATAAAACACTACTCTACAAAATGTGTTAGGTTCCTGGGTGGAGACCACTTTTAAACCTCAGCAACACTGTAATATTGAGGAAAGATGTACACAGAAATATCAGTGTTTCTCATACCTTTCCTGTTGCGTAAGTGGGTGAAACTGACTCCAGCAGCAGCAAATAGCGACTACGATAGTGTTGAAGCGCTTTGCTTGGAAAAGCATGTGGATGTATAATGTTCCCTTACCTGTGCGTCAACCAAAGTCCAGCATAAGAAAAAGTTTAAGACTAATATCCACACGCAAAAGTTCCTAGTTCGTCGGTCTGTCTTCATCTCCAGCAGTGTCATAATAACGCTTCATTCGAGCTTAAGCAACCTCGAGATAAACGTCTCATCTGATGTCGGCTCATCGTTTAGTAAGACATTCACATCATTGGAAAGTTTCATCGTTTCTGAAAACTGAGCTGCGAGTCGGAAACATCATCAGATACTAAGTGTTTGTTTTTCTCTCTCTCTCTCTCTCTCTCTTTCAGTTGATGCTTTGCTCAGAAAGGTTCTCTGAAATGATTTCTCAGAAGTGAGCACCGTCTCATCGCTGCCTCTGCAGGGGGAGAGCCCAGGACGCACGCCGGCACAAGAGATCCCTGTTAGTCTTTGTTGTTTTTCACTGCACACCACATCAAGCGTCACGTGTCACAATACAAATGTAATCTAATGTGTGATAAATCCCATCAGCCTGTAGAGCC
Organism: Miichthys miiuy; assembly: GCA_036365135.1. NCBI lineage: Eukaryota > Metazoa > Chordata > Actinopteri > Sciaenidae > Miichthys > Miichthys miiuy. The sequence continues at coordinate 20,763 of JAAROE010000262.1, read as the reverse complement.
TGTGTGCATCCTCTACCAACAGAGTTGGTGCGTAAACGCTGCCTCCACCTGCACTCGTCAGCTAACATGTGATTTATGAGTGAGATATCCTCTCTCTCGCGTGCGCATTAATTTATAGGCGCTGTCGATAAAGGGGACAGGGCACCTATTCCTGCGTCACAAACAGTTGTCAAAAGTGACGCACAGACATGTTTTAAGTCTTATTAGTATCTCCCGTAGTACCAGGATTCGAGTATGGAGTGGACCAAGGGGGTCTGACCTTCCTAATTAAGAAGACACAGACCCTTAAAAGGGATCAAAACAACTTAGGAAACATTTATATAATTTTTATCCTTAAACGTGAATATTCCAGTATTCTAGTCTTCACACCTGGAAGAATTTATTTCAGACACCCCTATAGTGGAACATACCATTTCTTATCTTTGATGTCAGTTGCTTGCCTCACTGCCATCATTAATGGAAAAGGTAGGAGTCTCATAGACTTTGGAGCCCATAGATGGAGTCCTCCGTGACCTGGTGCCAGAATACTTTGCTGCTGACACCCTAACTATGAAGGTTGTTGTTGTACGGTACGTGCCCCATGAACTGGTGTAATGGGTTTGATTTATCATCATCTACAGACTGCAGATATCAGACAGCACATTAACCCAGCAAGATACTACAAGGTTTCACTGAAACATGAGTCTGCGCTGTACTGGGTTCCTCTACACCCTGCAGGAAAACTTGTGAAATTTAATAATTTGAACTTCTAATTGCCTTTTTTAGGGGACATATATTTTGACATAAAATGTGATAAGACTAATATTAAAGATGTATAGCTATGTGCTTTGCAGCAGTAAGGTATAGGTAAACCTGCAGTGAAAAAGCTGTAAACAAAACACTGCCGTATTGTTTCCTTAGAGAGTTGATGTAAATAACTTTCCAGCAAATAGTTGGCTGACGGCACAGTGATGCAGTGGTTAGCACTGTCTCACAGCAAGTAAGTTCTTGGTTCGAACCCCCAGGTCAGCCGGAAACAGCTGTCCTATCAGACCCTGGGATTAAAGATAGATAGATAAATTGGCACATTAATCACTGTGGAAAACATTAAGTTAACTACTCCTAGCAAAAAGAACAGATATTTGTCTTGTTACTGAGTAGTTAGGACAAAATGAAATAAAGTGCTAAGGCACAAGCTTGCCAGCCTACCAGCTTCTTTCTTTTTTTTTTAAACAGAATTACATTTGTGTTTTGTGAATAAAAAAGGCATGAAACCAGATAGCATCTCACTTATGCCCTCTGAAAATAGTAAGTCTGTGATAAAAAAATAATAAAACACCCTGTTCACCTCCTCCTCAAAAGGTTGTAGCTGTTTATTGAACATGATGTTGCTCAGACTGTAGCACAATGCACACATTGGCAGAGCTTGCCTTGTGACTCATAAATGAGCTAATCCATTTAGCGGCATACATCATTGTGTCCTGTTCTCAGATGGTAACTGTTGATGTCATGTCAGCTGCGTGTCAGCATTGACCCAACATGTAATCAGTGTGAAATGAGCTGCTTTACAACTTTATGTTATGAGGGTAACAACAGAGACGAAAGACAGCAGAAAAGATGAATTTACCAACCATTTTTCTAGATTTTCTTTGCTGAAATAGAAAATGATCTTTCAGTCTGAAGAGGCTATATTTATTCTATGATTTTAAACCAAAGAGTTTCTTTTTCCTCTGCTCAATTAGCAGAAAAGGTCATCCACTTATATTTCCATGAGTTCTCTTCAACAATCCACAAAGGGCTCCTCACAGTGTTGAAGCGATGGCCTGGGCGGGTTCAATCTATCCACCCCGATGACACCCCGAAGTGTTAGGAAACCAGTGAAAGTCCTTGTATGTAACCTCCTGTTGCGAAACTTAAAACCTCGCTAAAGCTTCAGTGGCAGTCTCATATGGGCTGAAATATGTTCCACCAGAAACTAAATTTGAATAATTTATATTTGAATTGCTTAACTTGAATAACTGCATTAGGAAACTGAATTTGAATCACATAATTTGAATTTGTATTGTTCAATTTGAATCATTGCATTGAAAAACTGAACATTCAGTTCTCAAAATTCAAATTCAATTTTCTGTGACAAACATCCAGGTAGTTGAGGCAGAGTAATCGAGCGCAGATACACAGGACACCTCTTCAGCCAATCAGCACCTACGTGTGCGTGTGTGTGTGTGTGTGCAGTTACCACTGCCCTGCCACGGCAACTGCTGCTGTTATGGGCATTTGTGTTCAGTTTTTATTTTATAAAACAGTTGTCAAAGTTGTATTAGAGTCACTGGCAGTAGCATTTCCATTACGTGATTTCTGCAATAATTTGTGAGGTTCTCTTAATTAATCTCTCCCACAGACCTGCCGCGACAACTACTGCTGCTTTGATCATCTGTTTTTATTTTTTCATTTCATAAATAATAATTTACTGTGACCTTTTTCCTATATAGTGTATCATGATTGCATAATTGAACAACATATTTTCAAGTATATATAATGGTAGAAAGCCCTTGCACAATGCAGAATGACCTGTCAGGGCTGGGTTTGTCACTGGTTGAGAGAAGAGCTTTGCTGGCTGGTCTTACGGCTGCAAAAAAACTGGTTGCTACTCGTTGGAAACCTCCGCACTCGCTCTCTTTCTGGGCATGGGTTCTAACATACCTGGATATTGCTTACTTGGAGCTGTCGACAGCCAGGGTCCACGGAGCAAAAGAGTCAGCAATACAGGCTTGGAATTCACTTTTAACTATTCTCCGTGGGTTGCAGGTGTAATTTGTGTGATGTGGAGTTCTGGATCCAGGGGGTGGATGGGTTATTTGTGAGATTGTGGTTTTTTTTGTTTTGTTTTGTTTTTGTTTTTTTTCCTCCCCTCATATTCTGTGATGCACTGAGAAATGTAGACTAGCAGGCTTTATATACACATTTGGGATTTGGGGTCTATAGGTATGATTGGCAGTGGCACGGTAGCAGTTGAGACAGATGTTGAGAGATTAATTAAATCAATGCAAATTAATGCAAAAATCACATGATGGAAATGTTACTTCCATCGAGTCTAATACAACAATGACTGTTTTATTAAACAAAAATTAAAAACAGATGATCAAAGCAGCGGTTGAAAGACTAATTAAGAAAACCTTGCAAATTAATGCAGAAATTACGTAATGGTGATTAGATCAGAGAGTGTAATACAACTCTGATGAGTATAAATAAAAAATAAAAATAAATGCCCATAACACCAGCAGTTGCCGTGGCAGGGCAGTGGACAGACACACACCCACCCACCCACACACACACAGAGCTATAATTCTCAGTATCAGCAGCTGAAAATACCTGCCAGTAAAAGAAATGCTATTATTCTAATCCATTTCCTGTGCTATTATAGCATGTGGTCACCACTCTGCATTTCTCTGATGAATATGAGATAGATAGATAGATAGATAGATAGATAGATAGATAGATAGATAGATAGATAGATAGATAGATAGATAGATAGATAGATAGATAGATAGATAGATAGATAGATAGATAGATAGATTTCCTCCTATATATTTAGAGTAAATCATTGGTTTACTATATTCAAAACTGAATTTCCATCTCATTTTAACCTCAAGAGCCTCAAGGGACGCTGCTTTATGCTAATTTTGGACCTTGCTTTAATATTGAGATATGTGTAACACTAATGTTTTGATTCTGCATACAAGTTAATGGTTGTGGTGTTTAGTTGTACAAAAGGTGCCATGAGCTTTCAATGAATTTTTCTTTTTGTAGGGGACATTAAAATTTTAAAGTGGTTCATAGTTTGCTCAGTGGAGCTGAACAAGAAAGATAAATAACAGGCATTTTAGCTCTTCTAAAATTAACAGCTGGTGTCTCTAATCAGACAAATTTAATGGCATATTTGCTGGCAAAAATAAACCAATTCAATTAATATTCATGTATGTTTTATTCATTTTTAGTAAAAGACCCAGTACTGATTTTCCTCTTATTATTCACAAAACTGTAATTACAATTACAAATCTCAGTCTGACACCATGTTACTGTACAGCTATAGTTTAAATGAACAAAATCAACTTCCTGTGGTTAAAATTCTGATGACAGGGCTTTCCATTGTTTTATATTTAGATAATGAATTGTGTCTTTGAGGTGTCAGTGTTATATTGCCAGTAATGTTCTTGCACGATACTGTACTGCTTGCTTTTTAGAAGTCACTGCTTTCGTCCTTATACGCATTTTTGGGAAACTTGTGTCAGCGCCACTTTTTAGAAAGTTATATTTAAAACTGTCTAGTGATAAAATATACAGAAATGTGCTGTAAGTACATTGCTTGCTTGAAATTACAGGAAAGTGGCTTATTTTACTCCTGTACTGACTACTGCAAATGAAAATCAAAAGGAGGCCTGTAGACAAGTTCTAAAAGTCAAAGCTGAACAAAGTGTCCACTCACTGCCTTGTATTTGAAAGTAATAACAGAAGAAGAAGAAGAAGAAGAAGAAGAAGAAGAGTCACTGAGGTAATAACCACAAGTAGGGCACCCCTGCTGCACTGAAAACAATGCTGTACACCTTTAAATGTCCTATGGCCCTCTATGGTGCCATTTTAGGGGAAAACATAGCATGATAAAGTGTCTTTTAGGGAGCCTTTCCAGTGGAGAAAATGTGATGAAATGCCCTCTAAGGTGTCTTTCCATTGGAGAAAACTTTTTTACCCCTGCGCCTCAGACAGTCCACCACTGGGTGTAAATATCATCACATTGAATTTGTACTCAAACTTGACAACCAGCTAGAAAGTGTGGCTGCTGCATGTCTCAGCTGACTCAGACAGAGTGCAGTTAGTCCTGCTAGCTCGCTTGCCAGCATGGAGTTAGATAATGTTGTAATATTGTAAATTAGCCACTCGCCATAGTTTTTATTCAAGCTCTTTAATGGCGATGTGTACCATAATTTTCTGATTCGTTGTCAATCAGCACGCTTGTTACAAACCAGTAATTACACATATGCATTTAGGAATAAAGGAAAGAGACATCTAATAATAATAAGAGCTCATCTAATACCGTTAGATAAAATAACTCCCAATGTTCAAACTGAAAAACAAAATGTACTCCATTATAAAAGGTACGTTTACAGAACATACTGGTTTTAATTAGCAAATTGACACCACAGGAGTTATCTGCATAAGAATCTGCACAGTTATCTGCATAACAATGCAGATAACATTTTAAAAAGCGAATAAAAAGCGAAATCATTAAATGATATCCAATGAGCTCCAAGACTGCATTTCATCCAATATGTTTCACCTCTCTTTCTCTCCAGCAGCTAAAGCCTGCTTAAACATGGCAGGACAAGACTACTTGGACTATGAACAGAAACTAAAATGCTTCTGGTGCCAAAATCTTGGTCCCTTGCATCCAGATTCTGCATTCGTATGCAAATATAAAGATTATACTGTTCACATAAAATTGTGATTACAGGCATTGCAACTGCAACAAAGAACAAAGCTCTACTACTTCAGAGGGCCTCCATTATATTATTTTCCTTTCTAAGATTTTTTTTTTTTAACTGATGTGTAACTATTACCCTTAGACCTCAGTGTTAGAGCTTCTGATTTTATTTGTGTCTGTTTTCTTTAGATAGTTGCCTGTCAAGCTCAACACCTGTTCAAAACCTGCACCTGCATCTGGCTGAGACCTTCTCTCACCTACTATAATAAATAAACACTATTTATCAAGGCAAGACCTAAGGCTTTGCTGAACACTTTATTCTGCTGTGCTTGTGTATTTGACATTTTGAATAGACTTCGGTTTAGTTTTTGACATTTTTGTTATGCCCTCCTGTGGTCTCTAAGATTTTCTGTGTTTACAAAGAAGTATCCAACAGCAGCAGAAGTATCTGCGCAGCAGAGGGGAAAAAATTATGCATTCCAGCCCTACACTTTCTTCCGAGGTCAGACCCACAAATGGTTCAGAAACACAATTAAACCACAGCCATGACCTGCCGGTGATTAACGAGCTGAAATTGATCACCAAGACAAGATCATTACAAGCAGCCACTTAAAAGAATGGCTCTGCACAGGAGGGCTAACTCATCACAACAAGACTCACAAGTGACAAGGGACACTCTTTTAGTGACAACAGTGTTTGCATTCTGGACAGGGAGGACAGGTGGTTTGAAAAGAGGAATGAGGCTATTGTAAAAGTGGAGAAACCATCTTTCAACAGAGGAGGAGGCCTCAGACACCACTTATCCTTCCCAGAAAACTGAACAACAATTCTCAGTTGACCTCATGTGACTCCAACAACTGTCATCCACACCGGACCTCAGGTGACCTCAATGACTTGGATGACAGTCGTCACAAGAACAAGGAGCAGAAAAATGACCTGGCTAAATACCTGGGTTTCCCCACCAGTCACTTAAAAGTGCAGGTATTTAGCAGGTATTTTAAAGAGCACTTTTAACATTGATTGTAGCCTAATCTGCTGGTCCCAACGCATGAGAGTGAATGGCATTTTGATGTCTGATGTCCTTTTTTCCTCCACTGGATCCCCCCAGGGCTGCGTCCTCTCCGCTATTTTATTCATTTTATATACAAAATGTGCCAAAGCCAGCACACCAGGCGTCACATCATTAAGTTTGCCAACAACTTGGTCATAGTGTCACTGATAGAAAATAAATAAAATTTTTAAAAACTCCTTTGTCCCTGCTGCTAAAGGCCTTTTGACAGCAAAATGTGAAATTTTGAGAGAGTTTTGTTGCATGTATTTATTGTATCATTTAGTGGTTGTTTGTTACTTTCGTTTGTGTAATTTATGTTATGTTCTGCTGCTGCACAACAAATTGCCCCTCTGGAATAATAAAGATTCCTTGACCTTGAAGAAACCTCATAGATCAGTGTTTCTCAATCCTGGTCCTCGGGGTCCTCCTCCTCCACTACACCTGATTCAAATGATCAGCTCGTCATCAAGCTCTGCAGTGGCCTGATAACGAGCCTCTCATTTGAATCAGGTGTGGTGGAGGAGGAAACATCTAAAACATGCAGGGCAGTGGTCCCCGAGGACCAGGATTGAGAAACACTGTCATAGATCAATGTGTGTGTACATGTGTTTATTTCTGAGTTTGTGTTTAACTTGAGATGTCAGAACAAAACAGCAAAAACTCACCCTACTCATGGCTAGCACTCACTGCTTTGTTCACAGGTACACCCGTGATGCAGCTGGGAAAAAAACACTGCCTGGGAGCAGGCTCTGTAGAGTTAGAGATGGCGGGACTGATGGCTAAGAAAGCTAAAGTAAAGGCTCAGGCATTGAAGCCCTCCTGGACAGAAGTGTAGGGAAGATATATGGAAGAAAAAGTGATCCCAAGAAGTGAAGACCCTTTGATTTGGTGGAAAACAAATGAAAGCACATTTCCAATGCTAAGCAAAGTAGCAAAAAGATACCTTGGAAAACTGCTGCAACCTCTGTTCCAGAGAGACTCTTTTCCAAGGCTGGAGACTATCAGCCAGAGGCGTACTCGGCTTAAACCTGAAAATGTCAATATGATACTTTTCCTGAACACCAATCTCAAACTTGAGTAAAGTGTTAGGTGTTAAGGTGTTAAGGAGTTAATATGTTATGGTGTTAAGTGTTGCATTCATAGTCAAAGAGAAGAGAAATAAGTAAGGAAAGTGCAAATATGCATGTTTTTGTTCATATTTAATTTATTTCATTCATTTGTTATTCATTTTAGTTTTTGTTTTTTTGTGTATTGCACATAATAAATTTGGTTTAAATGGCCAGTATTTGTCATGTGATGTGTCTTAAGTGTAATAATATTGTGACTGAAAAAAAAACGCCAATAAGAAATGATCGCGATCAGTAGCGATGAAATTGCAAGTGTGGTATCGCCCATCCCTAATCCAGGGAAGATTTTTAGGGCAGGAGGGTGAAGATTGGAGAATAAACAAATGCAGGCTGAGCGTGGCAGGCGGAGCAGGTGGGCGTGGCAAAAAGCAGCAAACGAGCATCAAGGCAAGCATCCAAAAAATACAAAGACCAAAAATCTTATCCAAAAATATTTCTCAGAGCTGATAAGTAGCAATGTTACCGCAAAGGAACAACAAACTGGCGGAGACTGGAAGGGTGAACCGGAGCTAAATACTGCAGGAGCTTGATGAGTGGATGAGTTGCAGGCGAGGAAGCAGTGCTGGTGTGGATCAATAAAGGAGTGGCAGGAGAAAATAGGTCAGCCATGCCATGGGAAAACACAAGGAAAACCCAGGGAAATAGACAAGACAAGCAAATCCTAACAGTAACAAGTGAATTTCCCAGTGTGGAATCAATAAATATCTTATCTTATATATCAGAGTTCACAGCATGATTTCAGTAATATAAAAAGTATGGGCCCATCTTCTCTTTTTGATTAAATCCAATAGCTTTGACGGACATAGACTGGAGTTATCTCTTAGGGACTGGTTGAACACACGGGACATGAGCTGAGTTCAACACTGTAGGTAACAAAATTAACTACGGAAACAGCTGGAAACCACAGCAGGGCATCTGCTGTCTCAGGAACATTACATTGGCTAAACAGTTTTCAGATCAACATATCTCTGTGAAGATATATGCTCAACCATAGAGAGCGTGCTCAGCCTCTCTTGTTTTTTGACAACTCACCACTCTGGAGTTTATATGCAACCTAAAGTGGCTAAATATAGCGCACAGAATATGGAGGGCCAGAGAACATTGAATGGTAAGGATCTGTTTATCTGCAGCATACAGTGTTCGCATAATTGAGTTCATTGTCCTGTTCTCTTTTTTCACCTCATATATGGATGTTTTTTGTATAGTTCTCCAACTGCTCATATTTCTGTTTGTTACACTCAATTCTCTGTTTTTTCCCCCTGACATTTTCTGATAGCACTTTGTAAATGGAGTGACACTGAAAGCAGTACAACTATGATGTTTATTAGAATAAGATGTTTTCGTAATGGCAAATTTCTTTTTATCATCATGGGAGAAAAATGTTTAAAAATATATGCACGTTGCCTAGATGAATAGAATAGAATTTCAGATCCGTTAGAGAGACTAAGTTTTGATGCAGGGTCTTAATTTTGATATGAAACGTTAAAATCAGGTTGCCGACCCATGATTTACATCAGTAATACTCATTTTTAATCCACATAACACTTCAATACCCGTGACCCTTAGCCTGCAAACTCCATGGTGCTACTCTTATGTTCAGAAATCCTAATTCTCAATTCCCTTTTTTCTTTCCACAACACACAAGACTTTTCAAAAGAAGTTAGACTGCATGTGTGGTCCTTAGTGTGATTTTTATTTATTTATTCTCTTGCCTGTGTGCAGATGGAAAAAATGATGTGCTCCTTGCTCTTCATGCAATAGCTTCATGATGTTCTGCCCCACTTCAGGTGACTTTATTTGGTTTCCAATTAATATGATGCATTCTCCTAGTCTCTTTATCTGTTGCCCTGTGTCATTTGAGCCAGTGCTCTCCTGCCCCTGCTGTCTTTGGAAACTGCATCTCTGCCTTCTGGTATGTACTGTATATGCATGTGAAATTGATCATTTAAGTGTAAAATCTTGGTGATGTAAGGACATTCAAGCCCTTACTGTCAATGTGTATTAATGAACCTGTGTGACCTTTAAAGCTCTAGCATGGTTAAACTGAACTTTGCTAAGTTCCTGGGTGTTAGGCCCCCCGAGGTGGCGTTGTCGACCTGTTATAGTCCCGCTTTCTCTTTCCTTCTGTTCTGGATTCTTTCCAACTCATCAGCTTACACGATTTGATGGATGCAATTAGAACAATTAATTCACCTTCTAGCTGTATAATACCACCCTTTTCATTATTAAAAGTCATGCCAGTTATTGGTCCTACCTATTCTTTGTCTACATGATGCATCACTTCCTGTTTTAAGCATGCTACTATCCAGCCCATATTAAAGAAAAATCGTTTAGATCGTGCTTTGCCCAAGAACTACAGGTTGATATCGAAACTATCTAAAATTATGGAGAAGGTTGTTGCAGATCAACTCATTGGTGCATTGGAGAGGCATACTATTTTTTTTATATATGTTTCAGTCTGGAAATCGAAAAAAGCATGCTACTGAAACTGCTCTTCTGACGGTTTCAAACAATATTCTCATGTCCACTGATGAAGGTGATTGCTCTCTGTTAGGACTTCTTAACCTCAGCTCTGCATTTGACGCAGTAAGACACAGGCAGATAAAAAAGCTTCTACCTTCAACAAGAGTTCATGTGGCATGGCACACTTAGTAAGTAGTCATTCATGCTTTTGTTCAAGCATGACTACAGCTGCTCTTAACATACTGTAAATAAAGTGGTTTAAGTTGTCTAAAATGTGAAAGAAATTGAAATTGTCCTTTTATTTTTGTAGACTGCTTTGTCTGGCAGATGAGGAGATACTTGAATAGTTCTGTCTCCAGTGTTTAGTTTAATCAAAAATGAATAAATACCTGCAGCCTTGCTCACTGATTTTCCCTTAAATAACTCTCAAATGAGAGCTGAGCAGAATCAAAGTGTTATAGTTATAATAAACCCAGAGGAAATACTTTGACTTAGGAGATAATGACACTGAAGTAGACACAGTTTGTTTCATAACTGCCAATAAAAATATAAAATTTCTATGCCACATTTTAGGGATAATTTAAAGTATCACTCTGGGACTTATGAAAACCTGCACTAGTTGTACCTGTGTGGGGACGGATTGTGGATCACACCAACATTGTTAGATGAAATGCATTTTTCATTATGAGGTTTTATGAATATATTATGAAAAACTACATTTTACCTGCCAATCATCCCTCTTGCATTTCAAGAAATGATTCACACGTCGTGAGGGAGTAATCTTACTGATTATTACAAAGGAGGATTGTTTCCATGCATGAGAAAGGGAAGTAAGAAAAAATAATTTTGTTTTGTATTCATGGGGTATTCAAAATACAGAAGCCATTGATAAAGCTGCATACGTCAGTCTATTTTTAATCTTACTATTATTATAAAGGAGTTCTTATTTCTTTATTTTACATTAATTATGACAGTCTGTCTTGGTTTTTATGTTCACTGCTGTGAAACACTTCTAAAAACAAATTATTTCTTTGTTGCATTTTTAGTGTTTTATTATTATTTGAATGCAATTTGTAAGCTTTGGTGGATTGTATTTACATTGATTATAGTTTTATAATGTAAAACACAGTCTACAACAAAATTGACAATGAAAAGATATTTTTCTTTGTAATATCTGATCTGTCATTCTTACAACGTCGAAGCCATTTTTTCCAATCAACTGTACCTTCTTGAACAGAACATTGAGACATGAATATTTCAATTTTATGCTCAGTCTCTGAAGATGTTTCAATGTTGTTGTCATGTCTGGTGCTATATGTCTTCTATATGCAATTATCTGACAATAATAAAAAAAAATGTTGGGGTTCAGCCTGCATACAGGATCATACTAATTTTGCATCCAATAAAAACCTTTCTTATGATACCGCTATAGTGAATGTCAGAGTGTTACTGATTACTGTACAAAGACACAACTTACAACAATTGACATTGTTTCCTGATGGACAGATAGTGTTACTTGTTAAAGTCCCCATGGAGTCAAAATTGATAGTTAAGTCTCTCTATCACATATGTTTTGTGCTATCACCAATACACCAGTATCTGGCCCAACAATGAGTCTTTTTCTGATATACAATAACAGTATTGTTTATGTCAGAGTGACTTCTATTTGATTGTGCTACATGCATCTATGGGTGGGCCTTACTAATTACTGTACAAAAGCACAGCTTTATAACTTTATTAAGTGATTTTGGTTAAAGTGGATCATATTTTATATAGAACATCCTGTTGTCCTGATGGACAGATCTGACCAAACTGCTTACTAAAGTAACTAAAGTAGCTAACTAATTAACAGCTGCTAAGTGAATTAGCAGTCAACAGAACCGGTTCAGCAGTCGGACCAAACCAGGTTCGAGCACAGCCTCTGAGACCAACAGGGTCTCCTGTGCTGGGATCTCTGTCTGCTTCTCCAAAGTGAGTGCAAGGACTGCCTTCTACTGCCGGTAATACGGTTAAGTACCTCATACACTTCAAAATACACAAAACTATCCCTTTGGCATGAACACTTGACTGTTGTGTCTTTACAGTGTGGAATATAATTAGAGAGCTGAATGGAGTCATATTCAAATGAGTGTCTCACTGAATACAATGACATTTTTAAAATCATGGAAACTAAAACTAAAGGCTCATGCACCTCACTGTTTTCATGACTACCTAAAAGAAGAAGAAGAAGAGATACTTTATTAATCCCTCAACGGGGAAATGCTTATTTTCACTCAGTTTATTTTACATGCTTTTAACCTGGAACATAGACATGCACACATACAAGGGCTCATAGACATGCAATGTGGAGAGCAGAGGCGGTCCTGGCTACATTTACGCCCTGGGCGAACTATCTCCAGTTCCAGACTGTTCCAGACTGTTCAGACTGTAGCAGATTTTTGACCATAATGCATATTTTAATAACATTTGTTAACATCCTATAAACTAAGCATAACATACTACAAATTATTTAAAAAGCTATATCACATGTAGCTTACAAAATGCCATGTCAATGTATATTAGAAGTTATTTAAGTTAGTATATAGCGTATAGCAATAAAAAATTCCACAGTCAGGACGTCTGTGTGAATTTGCCCTAACCCTAACCCTTGCCTCTTCTGACACACACACAACCTGTATGACTCTCAGCAGTAAGTTGACGTGACAATGAGGGCGCCCACTCCACGTGACGTGGAAATGAGCGGTATAGAAAACTAGCGAGTTTTTTTTTGTTTGTTTTTTCAGGGCGCTCGTGCGCCCTCACATAGATGGCGCCCTGGGCGGTCGCCCACATTGCCCATAGCAAAAAACGGCCCTGGTGGAGAGAGATGGTGGAGTGATGGGCAGCCCCCCTGTGGAGCAGCGAGCAGTTGGGGGGTTCAGGTGCCTTGCTCAAGGGCACCTTGGCAGTGCCCAGGAGGTGAACTCTCACGTATGAAAGCTGCCATTTATTGCTTTGTATTCAGTTCCAGTATTCATGCATTACTTACCCTCTTACTAGTGCACTCGCCAAAACAACTAGTTGAGTGTGCAGCACACTATAAATACTTCTTCTTTAGAAATCAATATTTAGGGACGGCGTTTAGTTGGTAGTTGGTAGAGCAACCGCTCCATGTGCGAAGGAAGGAAGGCTCAGTCCTTGCTGCGGAAGCCCCGGGTTCAAATCCGACCTATGGCTCTTTCCCGCATGTCATTCCCCGTCTCTCTCTCCCCGCATTCCTGTCACTCTTCAGCTGTCTCTATCAAATAAAGCTTGAAAAGGCCAAAAAAATAATCTAAATCTAAAAAAAAAAAAAGAAATCAATATTTAAATCAGCACTGAACAAAGACAAAAGAAGGGTTATGTCTCACACAGGCTTCGCCCTCTACTGGACTCTATGGGTATAACCCTTCTCCAATCACGTACACGCGATGGGTCTATCCTTACAGCAGGAGGGGGATTTTCTCAAGGGAGAAATTCAGGACCTGCTGTCAAAACAGGCCGTGTCGATCACAGGAATCTCCTGCGTTTCGCCTTCTAGGGAACAGCCTATGAATACAACAGGCTCCCATTTGGCTATTCCCTGGCCCCCCGTACGTTCAGCAAGTGTGTGGACGCGGTGCTACAACTGCTGGGCAGCCACGGGATGAGGGTCTTCTTTATTTTGGACAACCTCATTGTGATGGCCAGGTCCAAACAATGGGCCATTTTTCACACAGCTCATAGGGGTCCCTCCCTTACATACTATTTAGAGTCTAATTTGACCTAATTTTTGTACAAAAAAAAATAAAAAAATAAAACATTAAAACTTTTCTTTTCAGCTAGAAATTTGATGATTTATCTTAATGTGACCCTGAATATTCAAAAATTGAACTATTTTACAACTTTTTAAACATGTTTTAGTGCAGACAATGCACAAAATTACACACAAATTTATGTACAGAGAGACTAAATATGTGGGGGATACTGTGAAATGCTTGAATATGAACAGTATGTAAAGGTTAAACATCGTCAGAGCTCTCTGAACTGTCTTTGGACTCTGACTCAGAGCCTCCATCTAAATCAGTTCCATTTTCCCTAGTTGTGTTTTCAGAATGGTCCATTGATCTGGAATCAAGTCAATATCTACTCCAGCTGTCAGTAGAAGAGGTCGGAAGTGACTAATAACCTGGCCTACGTCATCATCACCAAAATCTGAGAACAAAGGGGAAAAACATTGATACAAAGTTAAAGCTGCAGTCTGTAACTATTTTTGTGTTATATTTGTTATATTTATATCTGTGGGGACGGTCTTAGAAAGCAGAGCTGCAGCGCAGCAGAGAGGAAGGAGGAGGGACCTGGAGGCTGTACTCATTAAAATTTTCTGGCTAAGTCCACTTTTTCTCAAAACTACAGACTGCAGCTTTAAGGAGTTGTCTTAAAACATAAAATGCGTATATATTTGTTCATTACATTTTAATTATTACTGACCCGCACTTGTGTCTGTCTCTGGCCAGTACTGGAAATTTAGTGAATTTTTTTTTAATACACGCCAAAATGAATTTTCACCCACATTTGGCGGGTTGGCGGGTGTTAATTTAGAGCCCTGCCCACGTGGCATCATGCACCTGCATTGGGCCGTGCTCTGCTAGGACTTGGTCGATGAGGTGTGCAGGAGGTCTAAGGATGGAGACCCCTGTGAGGTTAGACCACAGTCTCACCCAGTCTAGCCAGGTGTTGCTAACTGGGATGGAGCTGGATCCGTTATCACTCCACAGGGCAGCTAAGATCAATGAAATGGTGACTGGGTCTTGGTACCTAACCAGTAGCTGGCTTGGTCAGTGGGTGGAGCCTCTTAGGCAGCAGGAAGTACATAGATCGGGTTTCGCCTACTGTACCCATAGAGTCCAGTACAGGGCAAAGCCTGTGTTAGATATAACGAAGGTTACGATATTGTAACCCTAGTTATATTAGCACAGGCAGAGCCCTCTACATAGGGCCCTGCGGCTCTTTTGCCATACGCTGAAGTTTGGTGGAATGAGGGCAGATGGCGATGCACCTGCTTATATACCCGCTGGAGAGAGCAGGTCAGGTAGGCTGTGGGCGGCTACGTACATACTAATTTTCAGTGGGCCATCGTGTGTATGCGATTGGAGGAGGGTTATACCCATAGAGTCCAGTAGGGGCTCCGCCTGTGCTAATATAACTTTCGTAACATCTGCTCTCCCCTCCGTGCCAGTCATCTGTACACACTAAGACACACTCCTACAGAGGCATGATGATAGTGCAGCTCTTACTGTACAGATGTACCCTGTGATGACAGTATACACACTGTTACTCTTGGGTAAATAAATGTGCAGCTGTGTCCTGACTGTATACTACTTCTAGGTGTGTTGTGCATGTCTGGGAATGGGGAAAAAGCTGCTAAAATATCTTCAAATGTTAGACACTGTTGTCACAACATGACTCCAGTAGCTGAACTAAAAATTCCAATAGCAGACAGTAGTGAGACAGCCCTGGTGGCTGCTCAGTAAACAAACCGAAACCAATAAAATCATATGAATAAAACCAATAAATCCCTAGAAGGAATATAACATTAGCAACACACTCCTGAGGTCAGCTCAAATCACAGCATCTAATAGTTTGTAAAAACGATGTGATATGAAGCTTTGAAGTCTATACTCAGGCACTAAGACTGAATGTCATGATGGTGGTGTACTGGCAAGAACTAAAACTACTGTTTACAGTATCAGTGTGTTTGGTGTCCAGCAGTGTGTCAGAAGGTGCACAGTGTCAACTGAAATGTAAATATATCGTACATCTTACACTCTGGACCTTTAATTTTTGATAAAATAGTCGATGCTGGCTCAACTGGTAATAAATATTTCTTTGGTCAACATGAAACAGCTTCTCTACAAGGAGCCGTGTACAGTTACCCTGTCAATTTCTACTTGCTGAGACCTGCAGACCTGCCAACAAAGCTGACATATAGCCACCATGTCACAAGATGGTGCAAAGGAGACAAGTGATAAACTATCATTGATGGAGTAAGATCAATGGGAGAACCACATCTACCAAAGCACTTTATAACACATGCGAGACAGAACTGTCAGCGGCCACAATAATAATAATGCACACACTCACATCTTGTTTACTTAGATCATACAGAAGCATCGATTTGAATGGAGACTGTTTCAAAGCCAGGTCAAACACTTTGTATGTGTGAGTTTCTCCTGTACACATAAGAGCTATTTCAGCACAGTGTGTCAAAGTTACATCAGTGTACTATTGCATGGGAGGAAAATCGAGTAGTGTGTGTGAGTTTGTTTCAATGTAGACGAAAGTGACCTTTTTACGTTTAGTCAAGCACAGTTGTCTTTTGAACCCACAGATCATAGAGAGAAACTAAATCTTAAATTACACATCCCGGAAGTGTGGAAAAAATGCAATTATAGATTGCGTTTAGTGCATTTAATTGCCATCATATTTGCATAAAAAGCTGTGATGGAGCAAAAGATGTTTTTTAGTTGTAAATACATAGAAAAATGAGAAATCTGTCAAAGGATTGCATTAATGTCATGATTTTTCACATAAATTACATTTTACTATAAAAAATTAAGTTCTTTCAAACAATAGACTCAAATAATAGACTCAGAATTGTAATATGAATTTATATATGTGTGTGTGTGTGTGTGTGTGTGTGTGTGTGTGTGTATGTATGTATGTATGTATATAAACAAAAACAAAAAAATTAAAAGTGTGAGTTTGTGGGTAATAAGACAATTTACATTACAAACATGGGAGATGGTGGAGAGAATGCAGGTTGTCTGGAGACAATTACAGACAGGATCTCCATTTAACTGAGTGGCACACCAGCCTCATTCACGTAAACATTTTAACCCAGTGTGCTCGTTAACCTGCAATACGAAAGTGGCACTTCAGTTGTCTTTCAACATACCCTCATTTATGAAAAGCCGTCTGAGCAATTATTACATATCCTGTGTCTGACTACCCTACAGCTCACCCAGCAGTGTTTTCTGTAACAGTTACAATTTGGCTAAAATTTGGATTAAAAAAAAAACAGCAAAATAGTAGTTACGCATCTTGTAGAGCTTAATTCCTGAGGGGCTTCAGGCACAACTGACCCCAGCTGTGCATGCAAAGATGTGTGTAAAGGGTGGTCGTGCAAATTGGCTGAGAAGTCAAGCTTTTGTACCAAATGAGAAAAAGCCATATAAGGATGCGCAAGAGTTACAACAGTGTTGGAAGAAGTGGAGAAAGTAGTACGAGAGCAAAAGAGAACAAACAAAAGAAAGATGGAGTCAAATCTTATAAAAGTAGCAGGGCCTCAGCAAACATGAGAGGACTACGCTTTAAAGAAGAGCTACAAGTAAGTTATACTATCAATCACAATAAGTACATTTGTTTTGTTTTAGATTAAACTGAGCCTTTTTTAAACAGATGAAGTATATCTGTAGAAGAAGAACAAATAGCATTTGGTTTGTTTGCTTTCAGCTGCTGAGGCCAACCAAGTTTTTGCACTGCATTAGTCTTGGCGCTCACTATGCTGTAGAGAAAACACATGTATTGATTAGCTGTTATTACTAGCCTGGAATAGAAGCTGACATCTGCAAATTGGTAAGTGAGAAGAGTCACTGAAACTGACCTACGTTTTACATTACGTTCTTGCTTGACAAGAGGCCTATGATACACATATTGGAATATTGGAATATTATTTTAGCTTCGGGTGCTCAACGTCCTGAGTGCCAGGCAAGAAATTTAAAGGAGAGATCCAGTGGAGGTGAAGTGATTGAAGCTTAATGTCCAATGCAGCTTAAAGCTAAATGTGCTTACATGCCACCTACTTTCTATACAGATATCTAATTATCATTTAACTTTTTCCAGGTCATGAAAAGATTTGAGCTAACTGGAATGGATCCCTTACTTACTACTTTCTGAAAATGGGGCTGGTAATTAATAAATTGATTGTAATGGTTAATTATTTCACAAAGTGGATAGGAGCTTACCTTCTGAAGACGACAATGTTTGAATTGAGGGGAAAAAGACCTTACCACCACACAGCCTATGTTATTTTATGTTTGGCTGGGAGGCTAGATACCCATTGAGGTACGAGGTAAGTGGCTGTATTTGTTTTGGAGTTGACGGGTTGTGGTTATAATTACTTGGCTAAATTGATTTTTTAATATAATGCCAGGTAACATTTACATTTTTGTACTTTAGGTGACAAAAGAAAAAGTGGAACATTTGGAGATGAGGGAGGAGGTCTATGAAGGGCTGACAAAGCAGCATCAAGTCAGTGAGATGGAAAAATATGGTGCATGCCAATTAGTAATGTGACATCAGATATAATGCTATATACACTTGTAAATGACTGAAATGTACTAAATTTCCAGATCTTAAAGTTGTATCAAATCGGAGGAGGAAAAAGAGATCCTGTGGTTGAAACTAGGGCCATACATGCTGTACACGGCTCTCCAGAGTCTGGTGCCTGGGAGGGAATTGGAGTGAGGCAAGTCTTGTTTCGTGAACTGCTTCAGATTTTCCCTTTTCGTATGGCAATTAAAACACTGACATTTCAACCATAAAATAATTCATTATTTTGACTCTACATTGACATTGTCAGGTGAATGTTGCCTTTGTCATTACCACTCTGTGCCCTGTATGTCTATTGCATTATGTAACTTTGTTGGGGTACTGTGACGGCCCACCAAGAGACTTCCTGTTATTAACCCTTGAAGGAGCCTGGGTGGGTCGTCAGAGTAACTGATTGCACCTGAGAGGTGGGAGGAGCAAAAGGCATAAAGGGGTTGCTTCCCCAGTCGACACTCTCCCTCTCTCTCTGGGCCGCCGTCCTGATGGCCTCTGTATTGGTTTAGGTTTGGTTTGTTTCTACATTTGTTTCAACGCACACCTTACACTCTCTCTCACGCACGCACACCTTACACTACTGATACTCTCCACATTTACACACTTCATCTTTTTAGTTTATTTTTGTGGTTAATTGAAATAATTCACATTGCGTTGGCTTTATCGATGTGTGTGATTTCCCTGATTGTTACCACCCTGAGCCAAGCTGCTACGCCTTCACTGGGTGGTTGCAAAAATTCCAGTTTCCAATGTTTCTTTACTACTTTGGTGTTTGTTCACCCCCTCCCCCACAGTAACCACTGGGGCTCGAATCCATATTGCGACGTCATGGAGTGGTGCATTCTCATCAGGGCTGTCTGCAAGGACACTGAACTAATTGCAGTTTAATTGACAATACATATGAAACTATATTTACGACTCTGAGAATCTTGTACATAAAAGTATCCTGTGTCTATAAAAGACAATGCATTAAAAGGAAGGACTCGCTCAGCTTGTCAGCCATTTGGGGCCGCTTCCCATCAACTTGTTCCAGATGAGAGTGACTCATTGTCCCTGTTAGCAGGAGTCAACGTCTGCAAAGTAGAAGTATGTAGCCTAGTAGGCGTTCAACTTTTCTTTTTTTTTTTTTTGCTAAAAGGAGGAAATAAATGGCAAACAATGTCCTGTAATTGAATGAGGACAAGACTGAAATAACATTAGATCCTATAGCCCAGAGAGACTGTTTACTCACCAGGTTATAAATTATTTAAAAACTTTTTGTTTTTAACATTGGTTATATTGTTGTTCTAAGTTATTTTTTCCTTACTGGCTTATATACACCACTTTATAATTGTATGGCCTAATGTTTTATCTCCATCTATTCTGACGGATTCTGTTGTCTATATGTCTAATTATCTCTGAAGCACTCTGGGCTGCAAGTTTGCATGAAAGCTGCTATATAAATAAAGTTTGAGTGAAAAGGTAATAATTGTAAATATACATAAAAATAAATCCACTTGAGGGAAGACTTCACATGCAGGTGGATACAGTTACTACGACACTGTTTTAGTCTGTCCACCAGGAGTGTTTCAGAAGCAGGGCATTTTGTCTGCCATATTTTATTTACCTGCTCAGATTTGGTCATTTTCCTTTGGTTTAGGTGCTTCGAAATGTGTAAATATGCTACTCAGTTTTAATGATTGGTAGTTTGCACAGAGTGTTTTTTGTTGTTTTTTTTTAAATCGACCGAATTCTCTATGCCATATCTGTGTCTGGCTTCTGCCCAGCTCGAGCTGCTCTGTACAAATTGATGCAGGCTGCTCACAGCCTCCGTCAAAAATACAGATGCGTCTCCATGGAGCAGAGTGGAGATGCTTCTAAAACGGACCACAGTGGGCCAGTGGGGTTTGCAACATCGGTTAGAAATAGACCAGATTAGCTCCACTGGCCGCGGCTCAAACTGAATGTGTCACATCTGTGTCCGTTGGAATATGGGGGCTAGATGATGTTGTATTTTTCCTTGAATCTACATTCTTGTATGATTGCATCGAAATTCGTCAAAGGAGAAGTCATGGTCAGTGGTCATTTGTGGTAAATGTGTACACTGTACTGCTGAAATTACCATGCCAGAAAGTACCTACTGTAGAGCGCAGTACATAGGTGTACTACAGTATTCGAATTGAGGCACAGCATGTTTGTTAAGTCTGTGTATGTTTTCAGTATTACATCAGAGAATTTCACGTAGATTTCACGTTTGATTTATCTTCTCTATGTTGTCCACACAAACCTCTCTGTATCAC
>JAAROE010000261.1:0-46019 GCA_036365135.1 Miichthys miiuy | reverse complement strand
TCCAGCCTATCCATAGAAAGAGTGTTAAGTTATCATCAGTCTTTTATCCTAATCCAACATCCTGCTTGTAAAACGAGACCCAGTGATGCTTAAGTCTATTCATCAGTTTTGAAATCAATCCTAAAACAACTAAATGGGTAGTTGGGAGTTTTGTGTTGCACAACATAATATAATTTGCTCTCAAGCTTGGCAGCGGCTTGATACAAAGATGCCAGTTTGACAAACGCTAAACACTACTGCTTATTCATACATGGCTGTTCTTGCACTGGGAATTTTAGCTAAATACAGGACTGCTGCAAAAACCACATGCACAGTTCAATGCAAAGGGTCGTGAGAAATCTGATAACCCGTTTAGAAGCACCACATAGTTATAATGTATGTGCGCATTATGTAGGACGAGATTGCAGAGCGAAAGCTTCTGGCGCGATGCAGATCAGGCAGGCACTCAGTACAATTACCCTACTCCCACACAAGATCTCTATAGGAGTGAATGATTTAACACAATCTGTGCATTACAACGGAGCAATACTGTAATTGTATAAGAGCAAAGGTAAAATCTTGACCAAACTGAGTAAATAATTTAGAGCTACAACTTCACGTGACCTCATGATACATGAGGCATTGCACAGACACACACAAATGAATGAACCACTCAGTAGTATCTCTTAATGCCAAAACTCTACAATAAAGCAGATTTCACAGTCAAGCGGTCATAACCATGTGCGCGACAGCTGACATACGCCTTGTACGGGGGCCTCTTTGCTCCATTAGCCAGTCGTGATGCCCCCTGTAGCCAATGCTCTAGTGGCACAAGGTATTGAGCGCTGAGAACATCGGGGGTCTCACTACCTCATTAAACATTGGGGAAATACGATCCTACCCTAGAGACACAGACCTAGACCTAGTAGCACACACACACACACACACACACACACACACACACACACACACACACACACACACACACACACACACACACACACACACACACACACACACACACACACACACACACACACACACACACACACACACCTCAAATCTGTGCCTGGCTTGGGTGGCAAGGGACATACAATAGATGACTCCAGGCCATCTGTAATGCTGCTGTGCATAGAGAAAGGCCACTTATTAGTTCATCTCTAATGCTTCAAAAGTGTGTAGAGGGAGAAACACCTGCCAGTTAATTATGAGGCGCCTCATCTGGGCAGAGAGCAGTTTGCTAAATTGGCCGGGCTCAGGAAATTATGGACACATGAGTGGCCCTCAGATGGCTTTTCATTCAGATATCTTCAAATGTAAACCAATTAAATGTCTTACAGGTTTTCATTCAGAAATATTGGACTGAATGGTGCAATTTCTGCATTTAATTTTCATATAGCTCTGGATAGTTGTTATTATTTTTGGAATAATGCATCTGTCCCCACAAATTAGAGTACTGCTGTTTATGTGTTCTCATTGATGCAAGTCTTTGTTTTGTTGTTTTAGTCTTCCTGGAAAGTAAATTATTTATTTCAATTTAAAGTCTTTTACATCTGACTTTTTCTTAAGTCATCAATACGTATGGCTCTGGTTTCTGGCCTAGGCAAGAGCCACTGCTTATCGTCAATGACTTTAATTAAGATGAAACTTAACAGGCAATTAGTTCACAAACAACTTTAGAGATGGAGGACCAGCTGCAGCTCTCCCTCAAGTTGATGTTACACACACACACACACACACACACACACACACACACACACACACACACTTTGTCTGGGGAGTACAAGAGCAGGTGTGAAACAGATGAGCACCTGCACATACACAGACTGGTCCTACACAAAAGCACTGTGATACATACACAAGGCATTTCAGACATCCTTGGAGACACGATGAGCCAATGATGATGCGACAGCTTTAATCAACAGCGACACGTTTTACAAAACAAACTCAGCTCAAGCACCTTTTCCAGACTTCAATTAATAACCTGAAGATACATTAATCTTTCATCTCATTTAAAACATAGTGCTACAACTACAACAACACCAAGTATGACATGAATGAACATTCATAGAGTGTCCTATGTGCTCTGAGGACAGAGAGGACCAGTGATTGTTTTAGTGCAAAACGATGCAAGGTGCTGCTGATCGACACGTTTGTGTTGTTGACACAGTGTGTGTGGCTTCATACTGGTTTCCGAAAGAGATTTAGGAGTTGAGCAGTTATCTATTGCTTGTTAATTGCTCTGTAAATTATCTCTGCAGCAACATTAAGGTGAGAAATTCTATTAAGCAACAAGCTTGAAGCTTCATGCTAAACAATACTGACATTAGGAGTAGCAATCTATTTTGTGCTTGAGTATGTTTAGCAAAAATTTCCCACAGATTTCCTCTGTTGTTCTTTTTTGAAAATTATTGCAACACTAATTTTGTCCATTAAGCTCTCGCCAACGTTATTGCAACATCATTCAATGCTATTTTGATTTAAGGAGATTATAGTTAAAATATTGTCAAATTTTAATTAATTGTAAAATGTGAAATTATCATGATATGATTTCCCCCCCCTCTCTGTCTCACAGCAAGTCAACAGGGCTTCAGATACATAGCTCTCTCATAGATCTTTAGGGGCTACGTCCAAACACCCCATTGACTGATGCAATGTGTCTACAGCTGCTGATTTTATATTGTTGAAGTGTCAATTGAGGATCAAACACAGGAAGAGGAAGATTCCTAGGGACCCCCTGTTGTTACCTTAATTGAAACCCAACATTAATGCCCTTCAGACAGCTGACGCTTTTTGTTTGCCATGCAAAAAAAAAAAAAACACAGGTCAAAAAGAAATAGAAACTTTTCTGGTGTGGAAACATCACAAGGAAATGGAAGTATTTATTTTTTTTATTTAAAGTTATTGACTGGAATCTCTGTGTCTTCTTTCAAAAAGTATGTGGTAGTGCCTTATCAGTCTCTTCTGTGGTCAAATGAATTTGCTCTCAGACATAATATGGCTGAACATTTAGCTCAAACAAAATTGTGTTGCTTATCTACCCCTTCAACCAAATTGTCATATTTGTTACATCTTCTGTCATTTCAGTATGCTGGATAGTCACAGATTTGGTTTTGTTTTGTTTTGTTTGTCTTGCTGAAAATTCAAATATAGCAGACTTAGGAGTGGCTCTGAAAAATGGCAAAGAAAATACAAGACCAAACTTCTAAAGGCAGAATATGGCAAGGCTGCTTTTAACTTTTCAACAGATTTCCTTTAAGTCGAGTATTGCCTAATACATCTATTTACTATTCCCCCTTTACTGTTACTGTGGCTTTACATACAGAGACAGAAGATAAGTGAGAGGTCTAACAGGGAGAAATGAAAAACAGCGATTTGTTTGGTGTTTACTTTTAAGCAAACATTAAGGCATACATGCATTCAAATCGCCTGTAGTGATGAATACTTGCTGCGCTGATTTGAATACCAGTCAGGTCAAATGTATTCAAATTACAACATCTAAATGTGTTTCCAAAGCACATCTGATATCCTAGGAAATAAACTTATCTGTTTTTTTTTTTTACCGGGAGTTAGATGAAATGATCAGATATCAATTTCCCACGTGTCAGTACAAAGGTAGCGTTGTTAGCCTGATTGTTAGCTTATCACAAACTGTGGGAGCAGGTCGACTCGTGCCTTCTAACAGAGTGACCAAAGCTCGAATGCAGGACAAATAGCATGAACTGTGATAAAAGTAGAGCCATTTTGTTTGCTAAAAATGACATTGGGTTGAGAATAACTGTGCCAATACGTTTAACAGGACTGAGGGTTTAACATTGCTTGAGGACGATCAATGCAAATCCACAAAGCTTGGTCCAGATGGCCTGACCAGAGGATTAAGATCAATTTATGTAGCATGTTGAAACAATCTGCCTTTGACTGCCATTTTAGGTCTTGAACAAGAGCCTGTCCTATTAAACAGGGCTTAATCTTCTTTACTTAAAGACTAATGGTGAGATGATTTAACATGTTTAGAAGTACATTACAGTCAATTGAAATAATTTCTTTTTGGTTATGTAACAAACTCATCCATCACTAGAGATGCTGTTGAGAACGGAGAGGCACGTTGCAGGCTTATTTTGGGGGGCTCTTTTTTTAATATATTTGATGCATCAGTTTGGATATTTATTTTCTTGTTGTGTGTCCTATTTCAGCTTGTCTCTGGCCTCTGGTCAAAGGTAAAATATCTTGGTCACTCTGGTGCATGACTCCTGGTGCATGACGTTTCAGCCAGATCAGTTGAAATGGCTCAGGCACGTAGTCTCATGCAAATAAGGCAAAACCTATTCTCCTGAAACACCAAGCACATGTGTAATTTCTTATTCCATTCTATAGAGCTAGCAACTGTGAAGAAAAGGACCGTACCTGCATTCTTACATGTTTATCTCAAACGAATGTTTCATACTTTCATCTCTGTCTTTTTAAGGCAGTTTTTCAGTCCATGTCAGTGTGGTATGAAAATGATCTTGCAAAGACTTTGACAAATGGCTGGCTGTTTAGCCTTTAACCTTCGGTAACTGTCCAAATTATCTTGTGGTTTTGCAGTTAAGAGCAGAGAGCATTTTTGAAAACGCTTGTCCACTGCCAAACAGAAACATTTTCTAAATGCCCCAATATTAACCATCTTTATATTGACATTATGACCTAACATCTCTGTAAACACACCGTGTTTTCCTGGAAATTATAGCAACAAGAGGGGGGAAAGGCCAAATAAAGCACACTGTTACCTAATAATAAAATAATGGATTAAAAGTATGGATTTCTCTGGGTTTGAAAATTGTTGGAAACATTTAGGATAGACAATATAAGTACACAGCTCAACAAAATACATAACATGGTGGTGGTATTTGAACACTGTAATGTTAAAATATTCATCAGCAACCTGGTCTGTCCTATGACTGGCTTACATCAGTGCACAGCAAGAAAATGTTCATGGTTAATTCTCTGTCCCAGCTTTAAGCCAACAAAAGCACATGGTAGGGAAAGAATGTTTTCTTTTGTTTGGATTTGTTAAATAAACGTTATCACTCAACAGGTAAATCAGGATATCTCCCAAAAACTTAATGCATTCCTTTATAACAATGCACTGAGTAGCAGACCATGACAAAACCTTCTTGTACACACCGATAGTCCCTACCAGTATACAAAAGAAAAGAGGGGAGAGACAGGCACTGAAAAACAAATAGGGGCGTAACAGTCTGAAAATGTGTCATGCCAGCTCTGTATAGCTGGCTGTAAAGTAAAGCCAAAGAACTTGCTTTTGTCTGCAGGGAGTATGTCTGTTCTGGGACAAGGGCACTCTTGCTCTTTCAGTCTGTGTCTCTGAGGGGTTTTGCTGCAGCCTAGAGACACAGCAGGCTAATTGACGAGCGCTGCGCTTTGTTTTATCTTGGCAGCCTAACAGAAATGCTGATTTAATGTTGCCAATGGACAGATGGCATGCCACAATGCTGAATGGCCAGCAGAAGCACCAGACTGACTCTCCATACAAGAGCTAGTGTCCGTCTGATCTCAACCCCCCCCTCCTCCCCACCCCCTGAAACCTTACCACCTCCTCATTAGTCACTGGGTCCAAATTCATAATCCTTGCAGAGGTTTGCAATACACTGTATCTTCAACAGACAGATGTTAGTTCATGCTCCATAAAATATTCAGACGAACAAAGCCTTGAAAAACACTTTTGTGAGGTGCCAACCAAATTTAAAACCTCACTGTTGAACTTTAAGTGTTTGTGCCTTAAGCAAGGGATAAATAAATTTACATAAATACTAGGTGGTTTTGGAGAGGATGTGGGAGACAAACTCACATGTGTGGACTAAGCTCATAGAAGTTCCTGTTGCGATACTCCTCCACTTTGTCTGGCGTGTAGATGGGCAAGGACCTGTAGGGGTTCATGGAGATCACCACACTGCCGATGTAAGTCTGGAGGGAGAAGAAAAACAGTTGGTGTGAATCCATGTGGTATATATATATATATATTTTCTGTTTTTCACAGGCTGACAGAAGCACTGTTTTCAACAACTTGTCCTCTCATCCATCAGTTTGGATGTTAATTGTTAAGTCAAAATGGGAGGAATTCTGTCTCTGTCAGCTTTTCTCAGCTGGGTATTTTTAATGCATTGTTGAGGCATGCAATGCCTGAAGTGTAATGTAAAAACAAGGAAAAGTTTATGGAATCTATGGGCTGGGCAGTCAAAAAGAAAAAAGAATGACCTTTAGGTGAGCTTCTTCCCATTAAATTACCTCAATGCCGTGTAATATAATAAAATCAAAGATATCTAATATGTCCACAGCAGGTTTTAATCAAAAATCTGTTTCACATTTTACATAAAGAGCACTTTTATGTAACATTCACACAGTCCTGTTCAACAGATAACACTTGTCAGATATTTCTGAGAGCGAATGTAACCAGCCACCACCACCATCATCATCCTCCTACGCTCAAAACAAAGCCCAGATAGCACTTTCAAACATAAACCTGAAACATTTTTCTTTGCTTTCCATGGTAATGGCTGTTGCATAACCCACTCTGACAAGAGTGGATCATGGCCTTCCCTTTGGCATTGCCACAACCTCCCACAGTCTCCTGTTCAATAGCCCACGGAGGCAAACTGAGTCCTTTTCAAGTGCAGAGGACGGGTATAAAGAGAAAGCGTGTGTGCAATGTAAACAAAGTATCATGTGTTAATGAGGGGTTCAGAAGCAGAAAGAACAAAACACATTTCCACATCATAGAGACAATCACAAGTTGCAAGGGACTTTCATGAATCTTCTGACAGATCATATCATAAAGTTACTGGAGCCATGAAACCGCTGTGAACTGAGGGATTTTAAGCCTTTTTGCACAAGATCCAAAAAAAATGTCTATAAACAACCAAAAAGGGTGTGGCTTTTATACATATTAACCTACACTATCAAATGTGGTGCAATTTTTAAAGTAAAAGCAGGAAAAACAGTGAAACTATACCAAATATAATTGTGCCATGTATGTTTTTTTTATGTATTTCTATTTCTTTTTTCCCCATTTTCCTTCCTGCTATTTGCCCACTACTAAAATGATGTAGTATGATGTTTTTTTTTCAACAATCTTTTGACAATTTCCGCTACAAAAACAACATGCCTATCAGCAAAGCCTGATAATGTGCACACACTCATACTAAACATGCTGTCCAGGTAGCTGGTAATTTTCTGCTGCATGTTTTATTTTACATTTCTACACCTGCTGCCCCGCTTCTTACAAAACTCCATCTGTTCAGTCACTAAAATTATGGCAGCTTGGACGATATACCACATGCCCAAAAAGTTAAATTGCCTTTTTTTTTGGCACTCAGCTTTTTAAAAAGGCAGTATGACAGTTTGGAAATGTGTGTACAACACAGCAAAGATAATGTTTCTATTAATTTGGCAGGTGCTTAAGTCTTCGGTTATGGTTAATTAAAAAACAAATGCAATTATGTGTAAAACATATGCAAGTATCTTGATCTCTTCATTTGTCATGGAAAGCCTTTAAACATGACTTATACTTGGAATTGGGAGTGATCATCCTGTTATAGTTTTCGTGTGGAGCACCTAATGCTGCAACTAACAATGCAGAGCTAATGGGTCAAAAGGTTAAGTTAAGAGTTAAACTTGTGAAACACTCATTGATTCTTTTTGGTCAAAAAAAAAAAAAAAAAAAAAGAAAAGAAAAATGAGTTGGGCGTAGTTAAGAGGGTGATTTTCATTCTCTTTGATTTTCCACAGAGTTATTGGATACACGATGCGCTGTCCCTCTGGAAAACAAAGCCATGTTTCTTCTGCTGTGAGCTGTCATATGATAGTTTGGGGTGGGGGTTGGGGCCATTTGTAAGGAATGATGCCACATGAGGGAAAAATACATTCACATGCAAGGATTGTACACCACAAATTTATTGGATAAGTACAGGCTTCAGCACTTTTCCTGGTCATCACTCTTGAGGTGCAGCTTACACCACAAAAAAAAAAAAAAAAAGCTTCCATTATGTACTTTGAACCATGTGATTTACCTTTCCATGAAGATGCCATTTTTACTTTCACTTCATAGACAGTCAGTACTAAACTAAAAAAGGCTATACCAGAAATATTACGGAGCATATATTACATAAATAATTTTAGAAAAGGCACAACCGTGCATATTTCTAGCTCCACAACATTTAGGTCAGCACCACACAGGAAATAAAAAGTTCTGAGCTTATAGTTTTGGACAGAAAATTGAGGGCATTTGAAATATGAAGACACCATTCCCATTCCTCAGCAGGATGTGGGCTGCATCTCGACAAAATATCTAGCGCGCGCCACTAAAGCAATCATCGCTATATGAGGTGACATCATCCCTTGGGCTCTGAGTCCTGTGAGCCAACAGCAGCCAGAACAGAGCTGTAATCATCTTGGCTGACGTCTTGAGCAGCCAACCTGCAGAGAAAACCATGGAGCACCACAGCACAAAGCACCAGAACCAATTGTCTGATGCAGGCTTGATAGTTCAACAACCCCCATCCTCTTGAGATAGACAACCAGGCATCCAGTCCCTTCTTGTCCCCGATCTCTGGATTTCATGCCTCATTTAAAGGCATCATCTACATTCCTTGGTTATGTGATTTATTGATTGGCTGGTAACTGTGGTTTCTGTATCTGTGCCACCTCCATAGCCAGTAGACTGAATGAGTGAAAGCAATGGAGGAACAATAGAGGTCCTTAGGGAGGCCATTTACACCAGTCTTTGGAGGCAGGGATGAGCAGAAAATATTCACACAACACAATATTGTTATACTGCTAGTTGAATGAGCTTCAGTTATATCAATGAAATCATCATTTGAAGATAAACTGACAGACTTACGTAGATCTCATTGTGGTCAAAGCGGTTCCTCAGGTTCTCAAGGAATGAGTCTTCAGACAGGGGTTCTAGGAGGACCATGTCGCCAACCCCAATCATGTTATCTAGAAGTGATGTCTTCACCTCCATTTTGGCTGCAGGTGTCCCCCCCTGGACAGAAATACACAAGAAGGAAAAGGTACATCACACATACTGTACATTCAAAAAGGTAATCTGTGGAGTTTTCGACAACTAGTACCACTATGAAGCAATGTTTCTATGAGTAGGGTCATGTTTTGTTTGTATCATGCACCTACACATGTGCAAGCGGCATTATTGCCACCGTCATAGACATTGTTTTCACACCAATATGCTAATAGAGAGATGGCAGTGCTAATACTCCAAACAAAACGAGTCCACAAAGTCACAACAATGCATGATTTCCTTAAAAATATATGCTTTGTATATGTGAGGTATAAAATGCACTCACGCACAATGTGTTTTGTCAAGAAACACTGATTAAAAGAGGCCATTACTTTATGTTTGCTATCCATTATTTGTGAGGTTTCTGGCAACTTTCCAGCATTCCCCGATCAGAACATAAACAGTCCTAAAGTTAGCCAATGCAAATAAACTCTGGGGTGGACATGTTTGTACAGCAGTGGTTTAACTCCAGGGGAGGAGTAGGGCCTTTCGATTGGCTCTTCAGTTTTGTTCTCCTGTGAAATGTGAGAATGTCCCATAGGCAATTACATAACTAAGGATCTTTGCCCTTGACCTCTGGGTGTCTGCACAACTGGAATTCGCTCCTGTTTCAAGGATTCTTTGAAATAATAATAAAAATAAATAAAATCTGCAAAACAGTTAACTACTTCATAGCTTTGCTTTTACCTCGCTTGCTTGTTGCAGCAATATAATATTTGGGGCTGGTAAAGGATCTGGGTGGGAGTGCACCATGACAAAGACACTGCTAGGGGTGGCAGTTTTCATTCCAGGGTTGCCTCCCTCTCTCCAATGGGACAGTAATCCCAATGCTATAGGGATGGAGATAAAAGAGGGGCCTAGAATACATTCAGGGCCTTGATACGGGGCTTTGCTGTACTAAAAACCCAATGTCTGCTCTTGTGACAAACAATTGAGGCCATGTAGTCATCTACCGTTCCCTGCTTCTTCTTAGTGAGGTTTTTTTTGCATAACCAGAAACAGAACCAGACACTTGCTGGTACAGAATAAAAATATGACAAAGCTACACATTGATGTGATATGCTTTTCAATAAATAAAGCAGCAGTGAGTGGAACATGCCCTGAAATTAGCCAGCATCTGACACTGGCCTGTCTGAGGGGGAAAAACAAAAATTTCCTGCATAGATTAATATCACACAAATATCCAACAGAATGTTCATGTTTGGGGATTAAACAAATGGATGAGAGGGTATTACAGTATTTGAGCTGCGGCAACTGGTGTATAGCCAGGACAGGCCGAGTCAAAGCTCCAACATTTTAGCACAAGCCCCTCTATCAGCCGTCAAATCAACTTTTAGCAGCAGCTTCAGAGCAGCATGACATTCCAGAAAAAAAAATCTCCTGTGTAGACTTCCACGTTACTTTTTCCCCTGGCTTCTGTTCCCCTGCAGGGCACAGTGTTATTGGCCCATAAAGAAGTTGCCTAGCTCTTGGTAGGAGGCAAGACTCAAGTTCCAAAACCACTCACTCTTACACTCAGCATGAAAACAAATCTTTAATGAAAAAAAAAAAAAAAGTTGGACTAAGACAGATGGGGAAGAATGCTGAAAAATGATTGATGTCAGTTTTGCAATTAAAATATTTCAAAAAGGGGCTGTAATGCTGCGCAGACAGCAACAGCTTGATCTTGACTCAGGGGGATGTGCAAAACAGGGGAGGCATATTTGCTTACATGACTACCCGCACCGTCCAGTTAAGTCTGCTACTTTGTGCCTGCAAACTAGTGCAATGTGCTGATCTGATGGCATGGTGCCAAAACATTCCCAGTAACGGCTCATGTCTACCCGTTGTTTTGGTTGTGTGCAATGTAGTTTTAAAAATCAAGTAGTGTTTTTTTCCCCACTTTCTTTTAACATAGTCGCTGATTCTCTGGAGAGATGAAACAGCAATCAACCTATTTTGAGATGGCACACCATATGTTTTCTCTCTGTAGGGGTGTAAAGCTGTTGCTTCGCTACAACATTTCAGGTTTCTGTGTTAGCCTCAACAGGTAAGTTTTAGATCATTTTAAATAGATTTCTGGAGAAAGAATTTTAATCAGAAATATACACCATACATGTGAATACACTCAAATTTACAAGTGAATGACCCTCATTGAATACTGACCATGCAGAGCATCAGATAATGTATTCAATAGCCAGGCCCAATCAATACTGCCAATTACAACTAAGCAGTTAACTACTCAGCAAAGGCAAACTTACTGCCTGACACAGACATGCTATGCCGAAAGTGCTCAGTGTAGTCTCTGGTATGAACAAATAGGAGTTTAAAGGACATAGCCTGCTCCCCCTCACTGAAAACAGATGATGAAGCCTGTTGGTGACCTGAGGAAAACACTATGCATGTGTCCATGTTGCCTGCGTGCCTGTGCCATTCTGACCAACAACATAATGCATCTGTCTGCAGCCTCGATGCCGGATGCCCTCTGCGCCTAACCCACTAGCCCAGATTTGGAGCTGGCTGCTAGGCAGCCAGTGACACAATCCCATTAATAAGAGTTGCTTCCTGCTGCTAACTGTTGTACTGGATCCAAACGGGGGGAATGAGAGAAAACCTGACAGCCTTGATTAATACCCAGGGGATTATCTTCACTGCTGAGTAGTGGAGAGATGAGAAATATAACCAGTCAATATTAGTAATGGTACTTTTTTTTGTTTGCTTAAATGTAAACAGGAAGGACAAAAGGTCTATTGCTATTATGATTTGATTTTTAAAAACATACTCATCTTATCAGTTTAAATCCAAATGACTGTACGATGAGCCTCTGGCGAATTACTCTTGGAAACTGGATTAGAAGTGCCCCGCTTTATCAATCTCTCTGATGCATTCTGCATCAGAGTTTGATTAAATCTCTTTGATGCATGTAGTAGGTAAGCATCATGTGCCCACATGGTTTGGCTGTTATTAATCTCAAATCTAAATCTCGTAAATCAGAGATGTAGCAAACATTTATGGTCGAAAACCCTCATCTGGACACCTGTGTCACCTTAACTGAGTGTGCCTTCCAAAACCTGATTGACCCCTCATTAAAAGTTTGGCACATTAAATGCTGACCTAATGTAGCAAAGGCATAAAAAAATCTGTTTAAAATAAACATATTTCAGATGGCTGGATCTGAATGAACAACAAAATGGAAAGTGTTTCAATAGGATTCCCTGGACTTCCTTGTGCAACTATCCTCCATCACTCACCGTCAGCTATCTGCAATATAAATTCAATGCAACACCTGCCACTGGAACTAGGTACTCCCCTCCACCCCCTCCTCCCACTTGGTGTCACACAATATACATTATGCTGGTAGAAATCAACTAGGCCACGCCTTGAATGTCAGACGAAGGGCACCACATGAGTCACTGTTTTGATGCTACATACGACATATAGTACAAGTCACAGAATTCAATTTTCAATCGGAGTTTGATCTATAATTCCCACAGATTAAATTGCTGCATTTAGATCAGCCAAGTTGGTCAACAGAAAAAATAAAAACACAAGAGAGTGAGAGATTTTATCATCAAAAGTCTGACAGCGATGGGTGGGCTGGACCTGGAATTTCAATGCATGTAACCAATGTTATGAGAAATGCTTTCCTTTCTGCCTATGACACTGACCTACATTTCCTGCAAGATCAAGCTACAAGGAAAACATCAAGAAACACCATTAAATGTACATATATTATTTATAGGCCATAGGCTAAAGCCTCGTGTTTTTTTCTGTTCTTTAGCAAGGAGAAGTCACCCGAGCAAAACTCAGCCATGTAGACAGTCGTAGGTGTTTTGTCTTGAGAATGCAAAAGTGGAGCTAGTAAACCAGCTGTTACTCATTAGGATGTGTGTCCTTAATTAAAAATAAAGCAGCTCAGAGTGGTTGTCAACTTGGAAATGGTCGATATTTTCATCACAAATCAACAAAGCAGGCCTACAGTCTACAATGACATGTGGTCTGTGTGGAATTACAAAAAGGTGGAAAAAAAACAAAAAAGGTATTGTGTGAGCTGCACTGAGAGATGATTGGCGTCATTTTACCTTGAGAGCAGTTGTTTGAGAACACAGTGGTGTGGCTATGTGCAAACAAATGATAATCAAATCTATTATGCTGCGTAATCGTCTGTAAATTTCCCGCACATCAAGCCAGCTTTGTCACGGGGCAGGAGTCACAACATCAAAAGGCCACTGGCAATGACACCAATTTACGCCCTCCCTGATGGGCAGCGACAGGGCATGGGGCTGTGCCAAAGAGCAGGCCAGGACAGAGGGGACCACCCTGAGTCCAGAGGCCTCAACACCACTCCAGGTGTGTACAAGATCTGTACAAGAGTGTTAAAGCAAAGGTGGGCACACAATTAAAGCGGTAGTTACTCTACTCGTAGGCAGACTAAAGAGACTGAACAAAGTGAAAATGGTTTTGAACAATCTAAGCTCAATGACTGCTATGGAATGGTTTCGGTCTTCTGTCAAAAGTGTACACATTTGCGAGTAGCATAGAGTTTTCATGGCACACAACCATCCAGGCTGGTTAAACATAAACCCAAACAAACACTGGGCTTTATTTACAATACAGCTCAAACAGCAGGGAGACATCAAGACTGGTAGATTTGCAAAACATGAGCCTACAGCTGGCAATCAAAATGACAAAGGATGCAACCACCGCGTCATAATTAATCCACTAAGCATACAAAACCTTGATTGAAAAGAGACCAGGCCACTGATAGGAATAACTGTATCGTGTTCATTTTAAGGCCTCATATAACATATTTTCCTCTATCAGCAATGGGACCCTACATGACCATAAAATAATTGAACCATTTGAAGAGTTCTGTTAATGTCACCTGACAGATTTCTGTATTTGTTTTAATAATGTGTGTGTGTGTGTGTGTGTGTGTGTGTGTGTGTGTGTGTGTGTGTGTGTGTGTGTGTATTTCTTACTGATTTAAAGTGGGTGGGGCTTAAATGGAAAATGGTGACGCTCCAATCAGGTTTTAGCAATGTGGTGATCAAAGCAGATAGTCAGCAAACCATTACTGTTTAGTGGAGCAGGTCCAACAGAGGAGGTTAAACAACACAACTACTAAGCTATGACGGCTTGCCCCATTTTGGACTCTCTGGCTCTCGGTTCCCTCAAAAGAACAGTCTTGTTTATATGGCTTACTATTGGTCAATGCCGTAAATTTACTCGTCCAAGTTGCCCTAAGTTGAGCTTAATGTGAAAGTTTTGCAGACTTACTTCATTCTTGCGAGCTTGTGCTTTTCCATACGATGACATGCCAAAATGTCTGCCATAAGAAGAGGTGTTTTTTTTTTTTTATGCTGTCAGGCCACTGTCAATCAAATCTGATCAAACCACATCCTCACACAGTTTTAACTTTAATATTTGCTGCATAAATGTGTAATCATTGCAAAAAGTGAAGATTTCAATTTTTCAGTGGTTTTAAAGAATGTGTAACTTATAAGAGTTTAAGTTTGAGCTTCAAGCATTTGTTTATTTCCACAAATAGAGCAGAATAATGTTTGCCATTTCCATCTTCCCGAAAACCACACGTGATTTATACACAATGCATAGACCAATTGAAAGCTATGAGCCTTTGCCACCAATTTTAACTTTGCATCATAAACCAGGTGGCCATTAACTTTGTACCAGACACCTTTTTGCACTTACAGCTGCAAATGTCAATGACAGGCAATCCTGTAAAATGTCATTAGCAACAGGTCACAAAACATGCTCAAACCCAGAAAAACCCAGCCTATAGACTCTTTTGTACAATTAATATGGTCAACGCTTTTTCGATCAGCTAACAAATCACTGCACCCAGGAGAATCCTGCAAGGTTATAATTTTTCACTTATTTTAGTACATGAATGTACTCCAGTATAAAATGTTCCCCAGACTGCTCCGCATTAGCAGTTTCAGCATCATCCGCACAACAGGCATTCAAACACTTGGTCTGGCTTGGTTTCCTATAAGAAAATGGAGAAAGCAGCTGTACTGGACTTAACAAATCAACAGTGAGCTGAATCAAAATGTACAGCATTATTACTCCAGCTCCATAGGAGACCAGGGCATAGAGTTTAAGCAGTTAAGTTCAATGGGTGGAAAACATTGTGAGTCAAATGGCACTGGGAATGTTTTTTTTGTTGGGATCATGAACTTAAGGACAATGTGTGAGATTTTACACTTTCCGCTATAATGTAAAATAAAGCAGCAGAATCACAAATGATATCTGGTTTATCAGTATTGCTTTTGAAGATTCTCTTGTCAAGAAGGTGCAAAATCACCAGTCACTAAAGGCTTTTATGGTCCAGTCAGTGGAGCTCCACGTGTGTGCTCCTGTCTATCTCTGTTGATGCAGGGCTGACACGGGACACACGCCTCACTACACTAAGCTGCATGGGCAGAAAAGTGCAAACACTACTCATCACCGTGGAACAGGGACTTTGGTCCTTTATACGCATCACATTAGACCACAGAATCTCATGCGACAGTGTTCGTGAAAAGGCTTTTGGTACAAAAA
Organism: Miichthys miiuy; assembly: GCA_036365135.1. Classification (NCBI taxonomy): domain Eukaryota; kingdom Metazoa; phylum Chordata; class Actinopteri; family Sciaenidae; genus Miichthys; species Miichthys miiuy. Next base: position 30,424 of record JAAROE010000261.1, on the reverse strand, counting down.
AAAGACACTGATGCAACTAAAAGCGTGCCGGCCAACAAGCTCACACAGAGGAGAGCTACTGGAGTGGCCAACAGTCCCACACAATGTCGTCTTCCAAGTGTGAGCTAAACGGTTGTTACTTTTTCCAGGAGTCTATCGGGCAACTCTGACTGCTTACCACACACTACCTTTCACAGTCATCTTACATCACTGTTTGTTTGATCAGTGCGGGTAATAAAGTTCCCATCTGGTTTCCCGACTGAGACTCTGGCCAACAGAGGCGGGACATATTTGTGGAAAACCACAAAGAGAAAAGACACAATCCTTTTTTTTTTTTTTTTAAATGTCTTATCTGATCCTCTTGGGATTACCGAGTTCACAAATGGAATTAGGAGTTGAAAAACTGCAGGATTCTAAAAGTAGAGCCAAGCATAGAAACAGTCTGGCACCAAAAAGCAACAAACTAGAACATTTTAAGGATAACAAGACTGTGAGTTTGTAACATGTCCACAGAATTCATGTTTTGAATCATTTATGGCACTGGGTTTTTATGTGAGCGTGTCTCCAATAATGATTTAGTCTATTTTTAATCGAATGCAACAACAGTGTATCTTAATATTTTAACTTTTCCATCATCTAGATTTTTCTTCCTAAAAAGGTTTTCCTCCTTTGATTTTACAAGTTTCAGTCTGGATCCTCAGGGAAGAGAGAAAGCAGGTCAACTCTGACAAGAAGGAACTTTGGGATGTTTCTCAGTGTGGTGAATAGTTTTATTCATGCAGTCCATGCTGAGCAGTAATTTATTCCAGTCAGCAGCATTAAGATTTCTTAAAACCTGTGGCGTAGTGGAGGGTAAACCCACCTTCAGTCACTTTATCCACCTTAAAAGCTGACATTGATCTTGTTCTGTTATACCATAAAACCACAGATTACGGTTTACATAATGTGAGGATATACTTTTTAATGAGATAAGACGGTGTTTGACTTTGAATGAGGTGGTGGAGGTCAGAGTTTGCTGCTTTTCATTTAGCCCCGCATAAGTGACTAAAACGCCCATTTCACAAAGAACTGTACATTCACACATTGCTCAATTGTGTGATGATATTTGGTGTTGCTGAGCAGGATATTCTGTATGTGCGCTGCGCCAAACTTTAATAACAGTTGCCTTCTAAAAAAAAAAAAAAAAAAAAACTGTATTAGTTGACACATCTGCTACTGTCCTCAGCGTAGGCATCTGCAGTGGTTTGACTCATGAATTACAAAGATGGTGTTTAAACCAGCAGATGTAGGCAATTAGCGACCACACTTTTCATTAACATTGCCAAATGGCCCTCGGTTTGGATTAGGCAAATAGCGAAACTAAACTTGGTTATAGTTCTCTCAGTGTTATTCTCTAACCATGAGAACTAGTTCACAAAGAAAAGACAGATTAAAAAAAAACCCAACCCCCTCCTGCACGAAGAGGAAGAATGAATGAGTTGGGAAGCAGACGGTCTGAAGACTATGCAAAGTTAACTTTTGAGAAAAGTTGTAGCGAGTGCAACAGTGTGACACACATAACGCAAACGGTAACAAAGGACTCGCAGTTCACTACAGTTTCAGCACCCAGCAACCTAACAGAAGATGTCAAACTTGCCTCTTAATCACTGCAAGAGTTGCTCCCTCTCGTCCTAAATCCACTCTGCGGACAAAAGTAGGATCCCAGAGGTGATTCTCCAAGTGTGGAGTGGCTCCTGAAGCCCTTTTCCCCGCTGCCTTTGAGTTGAACTCGTATCTTGCTGTGCTGGATGAGGCTGAACGTGGCTCTCATCAGGATCTCAGCACTTTGAATGGAGCTCTGGATGGACTTGAGAGTGAAGGGTCCGCCGGGCGTAGGGAGTGGCTGGAGCGGCGTCTCTGGGCTAGTCCAGCGTCCCTAATCACCTCCAGCGCAGGGGAGGTGGGGCTGTGATGCTTTCAAATGTTGTCGGAAAGATTGGTGGTTCATTTTTTTTTTTTTGTCCACATGGAGGAGTCTTCCCGAGTGATCATTGTGATTATGTGGAAATGCAAAGCGTTCCACAATTAAACCAAGTGTTTATCAAACACCAGACTTTCTAATATTAAACCACACATCCAAACAGTTTATGCTTAACCCCCACCTTTCCGTATTAACGCATTGAGACTTTCTGCAAAATGAATGATTGAATGGCGGAGGTGGACTGTACATAAATAATGCAATTTTAGGCTCAAAACGTATTTGATCATGTTTAAATAAGTTCATGGAGTTAGAGCTCTAATTTACGAGGTTAATTTTAACGCAACATTAAAGTTTTCCCTTTTATCCCACGCACAGATAGAGCACCCGCCTGACAGCACAACACCCCCCTCCTGTGTCTTAATGCTAGATAGCAACGACTTGTTTAGCCCATTGTTTTTAATTATGTTAACTATGTGTGAGTTTGATGTGTTGATAGTGAGAGGAGTGTCAGAAACTGATCCTGTAACAGTTTTCTGTGGGTTGGAAACGTTTCTTCTCTTCGTTTACACGTGAACTAAAGAAAAAGTCATCGAACGGTACACGGGGTGTCATTTAAAAATATAGTCGTTATATTACCTATCTTGTATGATAGACACGGAAGAAATACAACAAGATTGCACTACGTAGTATATCCACCGTTAATGTACCACGGTTGTCTACCTCTGGCATGTTTTTGTCCGTTTTCTCACAGTTTGTGAACTCTACCCTCCCCTCGCACAAATGTAACGACCCATATGGAATCAGTGTTAATGCGCATGCGCGCCAACAATTTCCTCTTCCCTGGACCTGATTGCATTGATATTATCCAGTATTAATTTTTATTCCACGGACTGATTTTGCTCATAAAGAGGATTTCGGTGAGCCGCTGTTTTGTGATTTAATTTAATGTAATCGAGCTGTGATCATTTATTTGATCGTATTGTGGCACTGCGACAGGAAATCAACGTTAAATGAGGCTAAAGCTGACTGTGCTAACACTAAGCTAACGTTGGCCGTTGTCTCTTTGAAAATGAAATCATATTTAGTGTCACTGTTTATGTTTTTCAGTCTAATTTCGCTTTGCCATCATGTTAGAAATATATATATATTTATATATAGTAAAAAAAATGTCATGTCATCTGACACATTCGTATCTTAACAGTGAACACTAGTAACTCAGTGTACTGTGAGTATTTTATGTCCTGCAATCAGGGATCATTACATGCCTCATACCATAATATGTCAGGTAAAGAAGGAGGCTTAAATCAGCCCTCATCATAGAATTAATAGTTGTTTTTAGTCATTTTCATAGCCTAACGGTGAGGTTTTTTATCATAGATAATAGGTGGAGTAAAAATTTTGTTTGATTGTCCTAATCTTGATCTTATTTCATTTCCCCTTTTGTCTTCTAGAGTGTCTTTTATGAGTAATCAAAGGCAGCAGAAGCCTACGCTAACAGGCCAGCGTTTCAAAACCCGGAAAAGAGGTGAGAAATATGAAATCATAAAAGTATTTGCTGATAATTTTTCAAACAAGTCGGTCTTTATAAATCAGTTTTTATGAGGACAACCTGTTTGTCTTCCAGCGTTTCACAATACTGACCTTTGATATCTGATACCTTATCTGTTTATGATCACAGACACAGTAGGACGATTGTAAAGTTTAATTACTGAAGACCGTACGTTTGTTCACTGGCAAGATATTCAGCACATTTTAATCCCCACACATTTATTTGGTGTTAAAGCCCAAAACAGTTGTATGACAGATAATTGTCATTTTTGCACATGGATTAAAGCAAAAAAGTTAAATGTTACAGGTTATGTTACTTGACACGTAACCTGTAACCTGCACTGTTTTTGTTTTTTTATTATTGCCATTGTATAAGCACACATAGTAACCAGCAAACATATATGTGTTGTCCTATAGAACTTAACTGAAATACCTTAAGTAAGGAAGAGAGTATTTGGATATGTTCATCACCTGAAAATGTTTTTGGATATGTCTTAGGTAATTGGCAGGGATAAACTCTTTTAAATATGTCTTTTCAACAGATGAAAAGGAGAGGTTTGACCCTTCCCAGTTTCAGGAAAGCATCATACAAGGTCTGAACCAAACTGGCACTGACTTGGAAGCTGTCGCAAAGTTCCTTGATGCCTCTGGTGCCAAGCTTGACTACCGCCGCTATGCTGAGACCCTGTTTGACATCCTGGTGGCTGGTGGAATGCTGGGTAAGAGGAAGTACTCTTTCGCATTTGTTTTGCCTTCACAAAAACATTTTAGAAAATATAAGTTATGCCTAAGCAGTCCCTATTTTAGTGTAATTGATGGTTTGATGGCGATGAAGTCAGTTTAATGGCATGTAAAAGTTGTTTTATTCAGGCAATTCAACATAAAAGGTGAAACCAATACATTTTATAGACTCATTACATGCAAAGTGAGATATCTCAAGCATTTCTTTGTTGTAATTTTGCTGATTATGATTTACAGCTTATTAAAACCTCAAACCCAAAAACTCAGAAAATTAGAATACTGTGAAAAGCTTCAGTATTGTAGGCTCAAAGTGTCACACACTAATCAGGTAAGTAATCCAAAACACCTGCAAAAGGGTCCCGAGCCTTTAAAAAGTCTGTGTCTTGTTTGATTTAGAAGAATTCACAATCATGGGGAAGACTGCTGATCTGACAGTTGTGCAGAAAACCATCATTGACTCCCTGCACAAGGTGGGTAAGACACAAAAAGTGATAGCAAAAGAAGCTGGGTGTTCTCAGAGTGCTGTCTCAAAGCACATTAATGGACAGTTAAGTGGAAGGCAGAAGTGTGGAAGAAAACGGTGTACAAGCCGGAGGGATGACCGCAGCCTGGAGAAGATGGTCAGGAAAGGGCCATTCAAAAGTGTGGGGGAACTTCATAAGGAGTGGACTCAGGCTGGAGTTGCTGCTTCAAGAGAAACGACACGCAGGCGGATGCTGGACATGGGCTTCAAATGTCGAATTCATGTTGTCAAGCCGCTCCTCATGAGCAAGCAACGCCAGAGGCGCCTTAGCTGGGCTAGAGAAAAGAATGACTGGACTGTTGGCCAGTGGTCCAAAGTCCTCTTTTCTGATGAGAGCAAGTTTTGCATCTCATTTGGCAACAAAGGTCCCAGAGTCTGGAGGAAGACCAGAGAGGCGCAAAATTGAAGATGCATGAAGTCCAGTGTTAGGTTTCCCCAGTCTGTGATGACTAAACAATAAAGAAGAGCTCAAGGCCGCGATTGAAGCATGTTGGTCTTCCATAACACCTGAGATATGCCACAAGCTGGTAGCATCCATGCCACGCCGGATTAAGGCAGTCAGTTGTGCAAAAGGGGCCCCAACCAAGTACTAAGTACAGATGCATGATTTTACTTTCAGAGGCCTGACATTTTCCTTTTTTTTTTTTTTTTTTTTTAATTGATTTCAAGCAATATTCTAATTTTTTTTTAATTTTCTAGTTTTTGAATTTGAGGTTTTCTGAAGCTTGAAATATATTGATTCACATACTATTTGTCTATATAATATGTAAATTTCACCTTTTAAAGTTGAGTTACAGAAATACATGCACTTTTTCAGGATATTCTAATTTTCCGAGTAGTACCTGTAGACACAAACTAACAAAGTGAAGCAACTCATTGAACGTATGAAGCATCAGACTCACAAATAAGAAAATGTGTTGGGTTTTTTTCAGCCCCAGGAGGAACCCTGGCAGATGACGTGACCTGCACTGAGTTCTGTCTCTTTAAAGCACAAGAGGACATGGAGACCATGCAGGCATATGCACAGGTGAAAAAAAAAAATCCTTCTTTTCACTTTTATCGTAGCGAAATTAAGAACATCCTTTTTCAATTGGTACAAATAAAGAAACATTTTCTGTGTTTCCTTTTTTAGGTCTTTAACAAACTTATTAGGCGCTACAAATATTTGGAGAAAGGGTTTGAGGAGGAGATTAAAAAGGTTTGTCTTTTACTAGAGGCATCTTTACGAACACATCGTTACTTGTCCAGGTCAAGTTTGTGAATTCATGACCATTTTATTCTAAGTTTCAAGAGTTTAAAAAAAAAAAAAAACTTTGTGTTTTGCTCTTTGGTAGCTGCTGCTGTTTCTCAAGGGCTTTACAGAGTCTGAGCGCAACAAGCTGGCCATGCTAACAGGGATTCTGCTGGCCAACGGCAATCTTTCTGCATCCATTCTTAGCAGCCTCTTCAATGAAAACCTAGTCAAAGAAGGTACCTATTCCTCTGCCTTGTAGAAGTTGTTTGTTGTTTTGCAGATAAGATCAGCAGGTAGAATACGTTAGACTAAGGTGAACTAATCTCATCTAATCTAATCGTAAGCTTTCATCATTATTAAAAAGTGAAGAGAAAAATGGACCAACCATATAAAATGCTATTGAACGTTTCTAGTCATACAATTAAAGGGAATTGCTCGTTAGTGACGTACCTTTCAAATTAACACAAGCACCTGCATTATTGCATCTTTTTGTAATAACGACAGGATTTGAGGATTATTAACAACATAAATTAAACATTTTGGGAAATCTCCATAAACAATTGTGGCTAATGCCAGTTGGTAGTCACACATGCATGCAACTTAATTTCATAGACTGGCACACCAAGCTACTCTCAAAGAACTAGTACCAACAAAGGGTAACTGATCAAACTATAGTCCAACCAACGCTAGATTTTTAAGGCCAATACTGATAATGATATTTGAAATATTAAAAACATCTCAAACCTGATATTTATCTGCCAAACAGATAAAAAACATATCTTCAGCTTTTCTCTACTGCAACTTCAGTGAACATGCACTGATGCCAAAACATCCACAGTAAGCTTACACGCGTTGCTTAACATCATTTCAAGACTTCAGACTTCAGCTGACATAGACATATGCTTAACGCCCACACGAGAGTAAATAATGAGTTGATTGTCTCTATTCCTAGTCAAAAAAATCTCAACACCTAACAACACCTTTCCAGCATTGTGGAAAGACAAAATTAGTTGGCCTATTGTTTGTGTTAAAGTCTTTATTATGTGCTTGGAGTGTGAATTGATGTTTTGGCAGGTCTTGCTTTGACCTGGCATTATCAGTCAGTTGTCCTTTGCTTGTCAAAGAAATAAAGATGCAGTAAAAACTGTGGTTAATGGACAGCTTCAGCCCTGTGATCATCATTTGGCTTAATGTATCAGGACCCTTCAACCCTCATGATAGATCGATGGCAGTTTGTCTCACTTTTGCGAACTGTGTCATTTAAATAATGCTCATTTTAAATCACGTTTTGTATTTCATTGAGATATAGTTATTTAATACACCTGTGGTCCAAATTAATTGGGTTGACTGCTTTGTTTTTAGGAATTGTTGCAGTTAAAACCTGTCAAATCACATTCTCTGGAGTTGTTTACTCATGTATTACTCAGGCCTAACTTTATCCTGGCAGGTCTGTTAGCAACAGCTGACACTTCCTCATGCATTTGTTCAGGTGTTTGGCATGCTTTGCGGTAAAACTCTTCAAATCCTGGCTTTCTGAAAAGGACATCGGATCTGTTTCTGCCAGTCTCGAAAGGTCGGCATGGACAACAGACTCATGGTGAGAATGATAACTCAAATAGGAAATCTTTACTGCTAAAATGCAGTCAGGGTCAGCAGTTTGTCTGCGCATACTAAGCAAGAATGTTTTGTGAAACTAATGTTCTGAACTGAATTGAACAAAAGCTTCTTAATTGCTGATGAGAGCTTGTCTGGCCGAACGGGCTCTGCCTCAATATTTTACTGTGTGCTTTTTTAGGAGCTGTTTCCTGCCAACAAGCGTAGTTGTGAGCACTTCTCGAAGTACTTCACAGACGCTGGGCTCAAGGAGCTTTCGGACTTTGCCAGAAACCAGCAGTCCATTGGTGCTCGCAAGGAGCTACAAAAAGAGCTTCAGGAGCAGATGTCACGTGGGGACCCCCTCAAAGATGTAAGCCTTGTTAGTTTTTCACCTTTTTTGTGTGAGGGTGGCACTTTAGATTGCTTTCTTCTTAACTTCTGTCTCCTTTTTGTCTTGGAGTGCTGGAGAAAAGGGTGCGGTGAATCAATGACAAGTTGCTGAAATTCACTCAAGCCGAACATATTCTCTGATCCTGCAAGCCCTCTTTGCCTTGCCAGTGTTCTCATACCTCAGACATCGACAGGATTCAATATGGCTATGGTTTGCCTGCTTTGCCAATGACACGTGTTTCATCTCTGGGCTCTGGTTCTTGCAGATCATCGCATACACCCGCGAGGAAATCAAGAAGAACAACATCTCTGAGCAGACGATGATTGGACTAATCTGGTCGAGCGTAATGAGCTCTGTGGAGTGGAACAAGAAGGAGGAGCTGGTCACAGAACAAGCCATCAAACTTTTAAAGGTGACACCTCTGTTATTATGGCTCTGCTATTTGGAAACGAGACATCTAAAGAAACGTACAGGTGTCACTCTTAAATTATGCCTTAAAGGTGTTTCAAAATCCAGGCTACTGTAAGCTTTGAACTTAGCTGAGAAGATAATTGATTTCCTAACCTAAAGCTATTCAGAGTCAAAAAATTAATGTAAGAAATCAGAAGAAATTATCCTGAATGTTTTTTTTCTATCTTCTGTGAGGTCTAGAAACCTCCCACTCACCCTTTGTGTTAATCTTTACAATTTCTGCACAGCTCTCAGTTTTAATTTTCCCTGTTTCACATTCTCAGCAATACAGCCCACTGTTAAAGGCGTTTACCTCCCAAGGCCTCTCTGAGCTTACTCTCCTGCTGAAGATCCAGGAGTACTGTTATGACAACATCCACTTCATGAAGGCCTTCCAGAAAATTGTTGTTCTGCTCTACAAAGGTAGTCTATTTGTGTTCCCTTTCACCATTTGTGGCTGTTTTTTTTTCATCCCCACATTTGTGGGAAAATTTAAAGTGGGAAGCTATGAATGATGCCAGATGGCCAGAGATTATAGCCAAAACTTTGTCTTGATTTATGTCGCCAAACTGCCTGACGAAGATGGTTTTTCAAGCACCTGCAGACCCATTTGTGCTGTTGGCATAAAGAAATGTACTTATTTTCTTAAAAAATAAAATTTCTTTTTTTTTTTATGCCTTTTATATTTCTATTTTCTTTCTTTAAAGCGGATGTCTTGAGTGAGGAGGCAATTCTGAAGTGGTACAATGAGACCCACCTTGCCAAAGGAAAGAGTGTTTTCCTAGAGCAGATGAAAAAATTTGTTGAATGGCTCAAGAACGCAGAGGAAGGTAAGTGTTCTTGCTTCTACCTCCTCACAACCATAGATGGCCAGAAACATAGCAGGCTGTGTGCTGAATAACCAACCAATTTAACTGATTTGTCCCTGTTTTCAGAATCTCTGTTCTGTTCCACTTCTGAGTTTAAATGACATGATGATGATGATGATGATGATGATGATGATGATGATGATGATGATGGCTCAGTTGGCATCGATGTTTGATTATAGTGCTGATTGATGTTTTCCTTTCTCCAGAGTCCGAGTCTGAGGAAGAGGAGGCAGACTGACGACCTCTAGCTATAACTACCACATTGATTTGTATTTTCACATTAATAGCATCAGATGCAGTAGAAGGATTTGTAACAGAAGTCTGTCTATAATTTGTTTCCTCCTTTTCTATTCCCTCCTCATATATAGTTCAACTGTAATGTAAGGGCTTTACTATTGCTTTCATTTTCAACATGTTTTCTGTCTGAATCAATACTTGTACTCTTCCTTATACTCCTTCGGGAGCCGGTCACAGTGCCACATTTAGCTAAATAGATGGAAACCCCTTTCATGTAATATGTAACGAGGGGGACTTTTTTGGATAGATGGTTCCCTTTTTAAAATTAGCCTGTTTGGGGGCAAATTTCACAGCTATTGTATTTAGTCATGGAACACTTATTTGCCATCTGTGTAGCCATGATATCTTGGTCCCCTGAAAGGCAAACTGTTTTTGTAACCTCATTTCACATTTCTGCCAATTATGTGACAACTTCTGAATTTATTTATTTTTTTTGCCAGTTTTTAGATTCCGTCTCTATTGGCAATGGAGATGTGCCATTTCAAACAGCAATGGTGACAGCTGCAATGCCCCATTAAAAGAACTTTAACTGTTCTACATCTTATGTAAGAGAATCATGCTAACTTGATTTCTTTTATTTACAGACTTTTTAAAATAAATGGAAATTAATGGTTTTCATTACTGCTGTATTCACTTTCACACACAGTCACATCAAATAACTATTGTAGTGTGAACATGCAAAAGAGAAATATTCTAAGAAATTAGAAGAACAGTCCTATATATGCAGTCAATCATATGGAAAGGTTATTATAGAAATTCAGCTAAATCCATCAGTTGTGCCACAGATCAACCTCCAATTTTTCCATTGGTTGATCTCCTCTAGCCTCACCTAATCAAGTAATCAAGAAAGGCAGCCTAGCATGCGTGACCTGAGGTGCAAACAACCATCTCATACACCTCACTTCTATCCCACTTTAAATGGTAATTATGGCTCAGTCAAGCATGCAAAAATGAGAGCGAGATGGTGATTCAAGATGTTATGAAAACAGAGGTCCATGCACATTCATTATGACAAGTCATTTTACAGTCCAAAATATGGACCCTTTATTTAAATGCTATGCTGCAAAACAGATTCAGAATTTTGAGTGCATATTTTAATCTCATGCCTGGCTGGGGATGTTCCAGTGTCAGGAAACTTGGTTTTGATTTTCACAACCACCCAAAATTTCTATTTGACAGTTCTTACATCGGTAGGCCTGGACTTCAAAGTGTTAAAGCAAGACCATTATCTCTTCCTCTGCAAAGGAACTATTCATGCATACTTGAGTATGTTTTTGCATATCTTCCAGAGGAAACTGATTCACTTCATCCCTATCTATTATACAGTTATTATACAGTTACCCAGGCCTTCAGTGCACTGGTTATGGTTAGAAGTACAATAGGCAAGTAGAGGAAGCTGAATGACTGAATAAGAAATGAAACCGTGGCTACATTTTCTTAAGTGTCTTTTTACAATGATCTTGCTACGCAGAATGGGTAATGTGGTCCAAGTCAGCATGCATATTCCAAAGGAGTATACCGTACAGTGCAGCCGAGCACAAAGGACATTATTGATTGATAATAATTTTCACTCAGTACCAACAGATGGCAGTAAGTCCTTAAGAGATGCTTCCTCCTCCTATTAAAGCCCTCTGCAGTTTAACAGGGAAGCTCAAATAGAAAATGCCATTTTGAAGAAACCAGACTAGAAAGTATTAGACACAGGCAGAAGTACAAAGTATCCGACGAGTATTTTCTCTGCCTCTGTGTCTCAGGAGGATTTGTTTGCCTTTTGGTTTTATTTAGTCGCTCTAAAGAACATGAAACAATTTGGGAGAGTGACATGTCGGCAGGGGGAAACACGACTGCTTTTGAGATTTGTGTGTGAAAGAATGTGCACATTTGCGTGTGTGCAGCTCTGAATGGCAATGATGCCCACCCCTTCCTGTGCAAAGCATTGAGCATTACCATCTTGGTGGGCCTGTTATCTGCTTGTTACCAGCATTGCCTCACTTCACACCACAAATGGAGAGCTCCTCCCTGCAAGTCATTTTGTACAGGCACTGAGCATAGCTGTGTGTTGAAGAAGGCTCTGGTATAATGAGCTGTGCACACTGTGACCTGACAAATCTGTTTGTTTTGCTCATTTGCCATGTTTAAGTAATTACATATGCTGGTGAATATACAGTAGGTATCCCAAGGCATACCTGTTTTATTTTTTTGTTTTTTTCACAGGTGTATAGCAAGGCTTGTCAAGATGTGACAACCAGTGGTGCTGAACATACTGCACAAGACAAACCTTGTCTCAGTGACAGGCAGGGCACACGTGTCTACATTCCCTTACTGACTTTTTATGCCGTTTTTATTTCATCGTTCACAACGCAGACATTATGTGGAATTTTATTTTTGTCATTTTGAAATGATTTTTCCTTCAATGATATGAAAAAACATAAAGCGCATGATATTGATTTACTTGTTAATTTATTTGTGAAAAAAAAAATTCTATCCGAGTTAAGACTTCCTGCTTGAACTGAACAGACCAGCACAATGTGCCAGGGAATGCCAGGGGAATTGAGGAGAGCAATTATTCTGGATTTCACACTGCGGCTTTGGTCAGTAAACATGACTCAGACTGCAATGCAGAACTCATCTGAATAATGTCAGAAAACAGAGGGAGAGACAGAAGAATGAGAGGAGAGAGACTTGAGTTTTTTTCCTTCCAATGATTTGCTAAGTACAAAAGATGCATTGTTTTTGTTTTGGGCAAATTGCAAGTGATATCTGTTTGCTTTGCATTTGAAGCAGCATTGTGTCACAGGCCAGGTTTTTCTGCTCTGCTGCTTTTGTATGTGTGGGAGACCACTCTAATGCTAGGCTTAGTACCCAGGTGAAATATGGAAATGAGGATCAACAACTAAATGCTGCCAATTTGTCCTCAGATCAACTCTTGCCAAACAACCTAAAGCAATGCAGCCTCCCAACCTCAATGTAGTCATATTATGGACAAGTGAGCACCGCTGTGACTGGAAATAGCTGCTAAGCTCTTAAAACCAAGAGGGCTCAAGAGTTTTTGGGTTATAGGCTGACAGCCGCTGTTGTCTGTCAGCTGTGTCCCGCTCGGCTCAGGATGGTCTCTGTCCCTGGAGGTACCACCACCATCCTCAACAGCTTTGTCACCTGGAGGCAGGTGGTACATTGCTGCCTTTTTTCTTTTTCTTTTTTTAATGTGGCCTGGAACAATTATTCTCAAGGTTATTCATCACATATCCTGTTTCAGAGGCAGCTTAATTAATGATGACAACTATAGGTGTGAACTTTTTAGACCATGGCCGCCAGTCTTTGGGCTTTGGGGTCTGTATTCCTTATTTTTCTCTCTCTTATTGGTCTTGTCTTTGTTATTGTGATTTGTTTTGTTTTTTAATTAAGGTAGTAATAATTGTCCTATAATACCCAAATATCTGTCTAATGTTTAGGCAGTATAGTGACAAATGTGACATGGAAATTATGATGCAAATCTGTTACAAATTCTATGAAGGTCTCACAGAAAAATAGATGTTTAGACCCATGCAGTTCGGTACTCACATCCGTTGCTCTGGCAGACAATGCTGGCATGATCAATTCTAATCAAACCTTTCCACAGAGTGATAGAATCACATCCTGTGTCAAACAGGAGGCAGACAGACAAGACAGCAACATGTTGACAAAAGATTTATTGTCGGGAAAGAAGGTGTACGGGCAGACATAAGGGTGCAACTGCAATGTTGGGTGTATTGTAATACACTACAATACCTTTTACTGAGAGGGTCTTCAGGGACTTCATCGCTGTTCTTCAATTCTCATTTTCCCGTTCTATCTCTAAACCCAGTCTGTCCCAGTAATGTCAGAGAAAGAAAAGATGAAAACTCACTATATGTTTTTCTTTTCATCTTAAATGGTAAAAAAAAACAATCCGAACAGCGAGTGAGGGATCATTTCAAATGATTCAACTGTGGTTATTGTGCACCTCTAATAGCTTGTACACATGCTGTCCAAAGCTGAGGCAGACATGCAGCAAGAAAATGTCTTGGCTACCCTTTTACAATATCAAACAAGACAGCTAAGCAAACAATTATAAAGGTTAGCACTACAAATCGGGTGAAGGGAATTATAATTGAAAGGGTGAAATGGCCGAGTTGTGCACACAGGGTTCAGTGATCTGGTGGTCTCCACGCAGCCTCAAATAAGAGCATCTTCACTCTCTGAAAGCCCCTCTGCCAGCTTATGGGGACCGCACTGAGTGTGTGTAATGGCCTGGCTGTGAGAGTCCAGGGATTTAGCAGCTAGACTTGAGTCAACACTGAGGCTCATCACAAACATCATTACTTTCTCTTGGCTTGTCCTTTTCCCTCTTCAGTGGCCCAGGTCTGATAGCTGTGTACAAACGACTGGGAGCAAAGGGATGGATGGCCTAGTTTGATAAAGAATGATCGACTCAAGGGCTGTTATTTACTGGGTATGTGCTCGTCTTTGGTTCCATATCCACAGAAAAAACGCTCTTCAGGCATCTTGAAGAGAAGATACTATTACCGTCTCACCGCTGCAGCTCACGTTGCTTATTCAAGAGTTTCCACTAATTATTCGTACATCTAATCATTGTCATCAGGGTTTAACAGGCCACTGCTGGAAATGATGTAGCTGCATTCAGTTGGAGCTGTGGAAGAAGTGAAAGGGAAGGGTGGGCACTTTGACAGAGCCCTCATGAGAATACCAAAGCTACATCACAACACTTTGGCTGTGACAAACCGCACTGATAACTTGCAAATGGAATGAAAGTTTGCATCTCCAGAATGTTTTTAACGAGTCTCCTGGAGTGTGCCATAATGACTGTGGAACTCTGGAATGAGAGAGAGACAGTGTTCGGTCTGCATGCAGCTCTCAGCTTTCTTTTGCCCGTTTATGCACCAGTGGCTCTGGGGACTCAGACAGGCTGTGAAAAGACATGAAAAAGCCTCTACAAAACTGTTTGTTTTTGTAAGGAATGGCAGAGTAGGGAGGAGGAATCTTCTTAATATTAAATAACTACTTTTTTTCAACTGCATAGCAAATATTCAATAAAAACCCACCCAAACATAAAAAACATTGACATTTTTTCAAATTGTAATAAGAAGAAGCTCAGCAAGACAGATTAGGTAAGACAGGAAAACCTTTTTACAAGATGGTTCTCCAGATTCAAGAGTCTTTTACACTTGAAGTATATTCAAAATGAGCTTCACATTTCAAATATGGACATTTAATTTTTGGCATTACATATTTAGATTTATCTTTATATATAGTATGGGTTTTTTGGATTGTTAAGAGAATAGTAGATGCCTTGTAAGGCATATTATTACAATGTAACAATGGAACATGGTTTGATCTAATGAATAAAAACAATTGCCATCGAACCTATAATACCAAAAAAATACATGCTTCACCTAATCTTCAGGGAGTATGGGGCACAAGCGAGCATCATCCTGGGAATCAACCCGACATCCTTGAGACTAAACGATGAATTACAATCATATATAGAATAACATTACTATCTCTAATTATGGATCACGTTAGCTGAAGTAATTTGGCAAGCTTACATATCCACTCAATGTGTTTTGCTAACGATAACGTTAGGGGAACCAGCAAGCTGAAACCCAGTGAGGGTGTATGTATCCGGCTGCCTTGCGATGCCAGCCGACAAAGAAAGCTCCAAACGGCAAGTCAGCCAATTTATCAGCCAGTCATATTGTTATTTTAACTTATATGCATAATAGGCAACCACAGAAAGCAAAATGAAGCATTAGGCTACTGTAGCTTTATCGGCTGACTGCAGACGATACAGACATCTAGACTGTTTCTTTATTTATATTTTAGCCTGCTTAGCTTGACTCTCCAGACAAATCTAAATTACTAACTAAATTCAGGTTCTGCCTAGTGATGGCGTATGTCTCCAAAAATTTGTTTTTAGAAACTTAGTTAAAAAAGTAAATGTGATAAGCAATCACAGATGACTTAACACAACCAATTAACACTACAGAAGCTGGATTTTCTGTAGAGGCTTGATCAGTTCTTCTGAAAAGAGGAATTATCCAGCATTTAAACTTCTGTGGCACATTCACACCCTTGTGTAAGTGTTGCTTGAGTTATGTAAGAGTATGAATTGCTGTGAAATTCTAGGGCAAAGATATTATTACAAACGAGGTAAAGTCTACAGAGAGATGGTTGTCACAGCCTGACTGTAATGGATTCCTTCACACCTCTTTTAGACCATCAGTTTTCTGCACCCAAGTTTAAAGATCCAAAAATTTTTTTTATCAATACATTGTAAATCCTATATACATGAACATGGTGCAAGTATAAACAGACCATTTAGGGTGGATTCTAGGTTAGACACGCTCTTCATATTCTGCAACTGAAAATAATTCACTTGCACTGGCCTGGTTGTGATGGAAGAGGCAAAACATTTTTACATAATACATTTTATATAAAAGGACAAACTCAACAGGCTTTATATGAAATTCAAAAAAATCCATTCACAACTTCTGTCAAACAAGAAAAAAACGACAGAAATCCATGCGTACATATGCAGGCAATTTGAGAGGGGATCCCAACCCTTCTTGTTAGCAAAATGACCAAAAATGCATTCCCTTTTTCCACCCCCTAGTAGCAGAGAGAGTGGAGGGGCAGAGGGGTTGTTTAGTATGCTTTCTCTGGCTGAGGTCTGTGCAAGTTAAAATCTATGGCCCTCACCATGGCTCTGAAATATCAGTAGCCTAACTGTGCAACTAATAAATCCATAGTGTTGAAGTGCAGACAGATGTGTAATTGCACCCTTTTCTCTCAGTACCCTTCTCTCATTTTCATCTTTGATCTATAATCTTTAAACTATATCATATGAATACTCTGTCTATATACCCTATAGAGTAGTGTCACCTTCATGATGAAAGTGACAAGTAGCAACATGTAGTCGCAAAAACCAAAATACACCCAGGACAAAGCAACCTCTGTAACAAAATATTTTAGGGGATATAAGCAGATATAGTTTTTACTATAGGGTTAGAGCCATTCCCCCTTAAAAATGAGCAGACTGACCAAGGGCGTTCAGCGCTTTCTTCGTAGTCCTTAGTAAAACTCTGGCTTTAGCTTTTTGAGCTGTGGCTGAGGTAACCCGTTACCAAGGTCATAACAGTATTCATCTTTTTTAAATTTTATTTCAATGTTTCAGAGTGAACTAAATAGTAAGGAGGAGGCTACAGTACAAGCATACGTTAGGATGAGCAGGTAAAGGGTAAAAGTCTTTCAGTCTTTAAGTGTTCCGTTCAGTCAGTAGATCGTAGTTTGGGCCCAAATATATGTGTATAATAGGTCGGTCCTACCAGGCCAGAAGGTGAGGAAGGAAATCAGTCTTTACAGAAGTAACAGTTTGTACGATCCTTGCTCTGTAGCTTTGCTTGATATTCAGCCGACTGGAATATCTTTTCAGTGGATGCTCTCCTTGGCATTATACTGTCTCCAAATCTTCCAAACCAGTTACTCAAATATACACAGACATGCAAGAAGTAAATATAAACCTTCATTAAAATTCAAATTAAAGGTGTCTATTTACTTCTTGCATGTCTGTGTACTCCAAGTGAAATATATTCATGCAATATATAGTTGATCTCAATCTAAGATTTCCACAAATAACTATTTTTATAGGAATGTGCTACAGTACTTTGAGGATAAACAGTTACTGGATGTAACTCCAGTTCTATGAGTACGTGCGTAGCCCTCAAACACGCTTTGATTTTGATAATTGTCAGGCACATAACCCCTTTGTAAAACCACAACATGTTTTTACATTATTTCTTTTGAACAGGGCAATGGTAAGGGTGCTGGGCTTTGACATCAGAGATCAGTGTCTGCATCCAGACTATGGTTGGGTTTAGTCAGGAGAAGCACATTGGTTAAGGTTAGGAAATATTGTGGTTGAAGTTTAATGTAAATAAACATGTTGTGTCTTAATTCACTGAGGACTTTTTCAGTATTGAACCAGAATATGATCTTTCCTAATTTTCTACCTAGATAAACAGAGAAAATTAAATAATGCTGTACTCACTAGGAGCAGATACTGTATTGTGATATCAGACATTTTGGTAGAAAACACATGAAATAAAAAAAAATGCCAGTGAACATTTAACTAATATGATCAGTATCAACATTTTTTCAACTCATTCAACCATTTTCCTCTACTCCAGAAATCTTCAGAACAAATGACTGAGTGACTGAATGAGATTTTTCTGTGAAGGAAACAAAATTGCACATTTAATCCGTCTTACTTATTCAAGGTGAGGTAGAAAATGACAAGTTGAGCATCATTTTGAGAGATCTTTGAGAGATCATGCCATCTTTATGCACTACCTAAAGATATTCTCATAGATGTATTATCGTTCCGTTGGTGTTCAACTGTACCATAGTTGTTGTGATCTGCATTACTTTTGTCATACAAGTACAGTTATTCTGAATTCTATAGCTAAAAATGTATGGTGAAGAAAACACATGGTCAAATTAAACAAACAAACAAACAAAAAAACAATTCACTTGCAGGCCGTATAGTGAATTATATTGATTGCTGAAACACTCCATGTCACACACATACGGTTGTATGCAACAGGCAGTATGGAGAGATATCAATTTTCATACTATTGCTAAAATCTGCAGCAATCATGTTATTCTCAGGGTTGTGTTATTGTGAGATATTTCACACAGTCTGAAAAAAAGGACATCTTGTCTTTGTCACTGATGAGATAAAAGAGGTGAAAGCCATCATGCCTTATTGATTTCACCTTTCAAAGCATTAGATGAAGAGGAATAAACCAGGCAGAGGAAGATTTTCAAAAGACAAGCCAGATTGTGGGGCTGCAGCTCAATGTCCATAATGTCTTGAATACAGGCATATTTTAACATGTTTTTTTTTTTGCAGCACATAAAATTCAGGGTACACTTTTGAGCTGGGTCAAATTGGTCAGTCTGGTTTTGTTTAGTAAATCATGTAGTGGTAGTCATGGTATTATAACTTCTCTTTGGTGGCTTCAAATTCAAGTCTTTTCCTTCATTACTCAATAAAAAATAAATAATGTGATTGTAGCATGTTTGCACAAGCTGTTCCCTGCAGTAGTAGCCTACATATCCATGCATCATTGCACACCACTGGGCAACGGTTCAAAAGTATCCCAATTAAACCAGCTTCATGCTGACATCTAGTATGTCGGAGTAGACATGTTTTTATGGCCAAAAAGTAATTAATTGTGGGAAATGCAACACCTTAGTACATGCAACGTACTGTAACAAGGAACAATGTCAGCTGTATTTAATATTACTATTACATTACTTTTATTTTTATTGTACTTAGCAACTAGAGAAGAAGAGAGAGGCTTCAACAGTTTAGGATTATCAAAGTCAAACCTGATTTGCACAGGTAATGTAATGCATTCATAATCACATCTGACCATAACATAATTCCTCAGTCACCTATAGTTTAAGAATCTTGCAGGGGTTATAGAGGAGGTGGTAAAGTAAATAGGGTGTTGTTGGCGCCCCTCAGGTATGAAAAATATTCATTGTATTCTGAAAAATTGTTGTGGTCAAACATTAATATTACATTGCTGGGTGTAACAAGTGCTCCGACTGGCTATCATTTGAACTCTTGTGGTATGCAAATTTTTAAGGTGGCAAAGATGAATAATGTCTGAGGGGCAGAGGCCCCAGGTGTGACTTCTTTCTGCCATTTTGAAAGTGTAACAGATTCCAGAAAGCTCTTCTTAGAGCACAAGTGGCTGTTTATTAGTAAAATAGGCCACAAATTTAAACATGCAGTCATAAATTACCAGGACAACATTAACTTACCCCACCAAAGTTTAAGGGAAAATGCCTAATTGTTGTTCGTTGCAGCTGCAGATATTCTTTGCGGTGCACTAAATTCAGGTGCGTTTACAGACTTACTAGATTAGTTACCAGATTAATAGTTACCAGATTTTGAATTTGTAATACAAATGTAAAAGTTTGACCATTATGGAAATCAGTAGCAACACAGGTTACAGCATCACAGTCTTTTCCATGTCTCCCAAACTGCTCCTAGCTCCACTTTAACCTCTTTCTCCAGCCTTTACCATCCCACTGGTTCATAACTAGACCATAAAAGTGCATTTTTACTGTACAGACTTGATTTGCAAGCTGTTCCAGCAGCTGGAGTTATGTTCAAAAATACACAAATTTGCATCTGTCTTATGCTGCTTGAGAAATAGGTATTTAGTCTGTGGTGAATCACTGAGGTAGTCTATCTAATAGAGAATAGCACATACTTGCCAAAACATTGACTGAAGATGACAAATTTTAAGTATATGGCCCCAATTTAAATAATATTACCACAAGCCTAACCGGTTATGAAGACTGGACGTTGTTTGAGGACAGAGTACTGTTTTAGCCTGCTGCTGTGACATGATGGTAAATAAGCAAGAATATCGCTACAACCTTTTAATCCCACAACAACGTGTTTCTCCTGTAGTTTAAGGTGTTATGAAGCACTTTCTGTTCTGCCATTCCACTACCTCAGAAGTTTGCTCAACTTGGGGGCAGGTGTGTGCCTGAGACAATCACAGCAGAGGTGAGGTCGATCTGACTGCACTCTGCACTGCCTTGTCTACTCATCCGCTTGGTAAATCAACAGCATGGGTGCCATTTGCCATCTGAGTGCCACTTTATACCAATGCCGTAAACTTATCGTGGTGGAAATACACCATAAAGGACATCAATATATTACCTGATGTTTTTGTAGTATGACTGAATGTGTGTCGTTTGAGCTATAGACTGACAATCTGATAAAATAATGGTTATCCTTCAATCAGCTTTATTTAGTGTTTGTAGGTAGAGAGGTAACCATTTATTTGAAATGGACTGAAATGCTTTGGGTTTGTGACCAAAAGTGCAGACCAGACTGATTATTTAGGCTTGAAAGCTCTGCAGCCACTGAGGTAACAGGCATGATTAATAATACCTGCTAACCCCTGATGATGTATTATTGTTCTTTTGTGCAATTAAGCAGTAAACTATTCCTGATTGTATTGTGTGCATTTAAGTATGCAAGGTGAACTGATAGTATGAAAAGCCTGAAATGGGAACGAATAATTTAAAATATGAAAATATGAAAAAAACAAACAGTACATCTTTGCAATTGCAAGTCATTTTTCTTGTCAGTTTTTTGAAGAACACTGAGCGTGAAAGTATGATTTCTTTGCTCGAAATCTTCCTTCACTCACTGGAGTATTTTACCTAAATCGCCCTTTCTTCCATATCGACTGCACCACAGAGCGCTTGACTCAGACGAACAAAGATGTCTAAAAATCATGAATGTCTTTTCATCCATACGATGAGGGATTTGAATTAGAATAGCTGTTGAAGCTTGTAAGTTGGGTAAATGTATTGAAAATCAGAATAAGCAGCACGGTTAGTGCCTCAGCGAGCACCCAACAAGCCCTGATTTATCTCTGCTGGCTGATAGGAGACAGTGGGACTAAGTCATCCAGACGGTGTGTATTAAAACAGTCGCATTATAACTCCATAAACCACACAAAAAGCAACAGTGGAAGTGTAACACACTGACACGGACACAGGAATGAAGTGATGTGCAAGTAAGCACCAGCACTCTACAGCAAAGTCACTCATTGACAGAATCAGCATAGAGGGTATTTTATCATAAAAAGTTTGCCGTAAAGCAAACATTTGTCGGATTTGTGCTCTTCCAGAAGAATTACATACTGTTGGAATGTGTTATGTTCAGTGTAGCCACACTTTGTGAAAAGAATATGGACATAATAATCCAAATGTTTTCAGGAATGTAAGGTCTTTTCTATGCTTTAGATTCTGAAGATTCTACAAATTATACAAAGCTAAAGTACATATTTTCTGGGTGTATACATGCATTTACAATTATGTATGAGTAAATGTAGAACATTTAAATATTTGTATATATACTGTATGTTATATGTGTCATACCCCAGGTGGCGCCTTTCTGTGTGGAGTTTGCATGTTCTCCCCATGTCTGTGTGGGTTATCTTTGTGTACTCTGGCTTCCTCCCACACTGGTTAACTGGTGACTCTAAATTACCTGTAGGTGTGAATGTGAATGTGTCTCCATGCGTCAACCTTGTGATGAACTGACGACTCTTGTCTAGGGTGTTCCACGCCTCTCAACCAATGTCAGGTGGGATTGGGTCCAGCCCCCCGTGACCCCGTTAAGGATAAGTGGTTATGGAAAATAGATGGATGATATGTGTGTGTAATATTTCATTGTGCAACCCTGTGTTGTAATATGACAATAAATGAATCTTGATGCCATGACCTTTTTTTGAATAAGGTTGGCTGCTGAACATTTCTATGTGTAACCCCTGGTTACTTTAGAAAATTTGAAGGTCTAATGAATAAAAAAAGTGAACTCTTTCTTTCTATAGTCAAGACTGTACACCGGGAAAGTAGAGCAAGCAAATTGTGAGACCATTATAAAAGCACACAATATGAAGCTTTGGTTATAATGTGATCAGAAAGGCGGACTTCCTTAAGAGAGCATGGCAGCTGGGCAATATGAATAGAAGAGGAAATAAAATGAAGAATGAGACGGTGTTTAAAAGATGTAGTGCATGCCCTGATCAGCCAGCCTATATAGGTGAAACTCCAATCTCTTTGAATAAAATGTTCTCTTTTCAAAGTGTGTACTTGGACTAGCCTGAATAAATATATCAGGCTTGGCCAGAAGTTTTAAAATGTATACATCCTGCACCCTGCTGTGGGTTTCTGATCTGGGCACAGAGGAAATATATTTTCCCCTATTGATGAAACAGTTAATACATGGACATGAAGGCCAGGGTAAGGACTCATGCTGTAACTTGAATATACATGAATGCACAAGCTGACCTTGTTGTGTAGCTGTTAGTGTAAATTTCTTCATGTGGAATGAGAGTCTTCAGTTAAAATGGTAATCTTTGGCCCTTTAATTCAAGCGTTTAGCTTTACTTATATAGCACTAAATCACAACAGAAGTTATCTCATGACACTTACAATATAGAGCAATTCTAGACCATATACCATATTCTTGGTGAGTATCTATACCATACTCACCAAGAATTACAACCTAAGCAAGCACTTTGCAACAGTGTCAAGGAAAAACCTCCAGAAACCTCTTGCAGAACCTCATTGTGGTCATCTGCTGCAACCGGTTGAATTTAGAGAGGAGAGAGAAACAGAAAGATGCTCAGCAGAAATAATATGAATAATAATAATATGAAAATAGCAATTTCTAGATTTCTACTGTAGTTTTATGAGAGTTGCATGATGTATGGTGATTTCATAGTGGACAACAGTGTATCCATTACTATGCAGTACTTCTGTGCAGTGTCTCCAGCATAATAGTTGCCAATTTTTTTAAGTGAGCATGGGTTTTATGTTTTGTACAGGTCACAATACAGACATAGTACAGACATTATGGGGCCAAACATGGCTGACATGAGTATATGTGTGTGTGTGAGAGTCAATGAAAGTTTTATCTTGAAGGTCTTGAATGCACATATAGCTCACTATAAACTCTTGTTGCCTTTTGTGACCCCACTGCACCCCATTAAACTTTCCATATGAGGGCTTTTATTTTGGAAAATTCTGCTTACTCCAACTCACCCACAATGTGAGAAATAGAGCAAGCCAAAATAGTCCCCTTCTCTGTTTTGCTTTTCGTTTTTTTTTTTGTCTAAATTTCAGATCTGATTATGGCTCTAAGTCTGGACACAATACATGCAGTATGCCTACCTGTTGTGGCTGCTCTTCAGGGGTCTCTGTCAAGCCATTTTGATACACCCATGTGCAAGATGCATATGAGATGTAAATTTCCATACATTTTTAAACGCATTAAGGCGCTAAAAGTGCTTCATTTGGGGTAGATAATAATTCCATATATTTGAACTGGGCGGTGGTTGCATATGTGCAATGAGATAACTGACAGAGCATTTCAGTAGAAAACTGATTACTGCTAATTGGTATGCATTGTTTGCAAGTGTGTTTAGTGTTTATATTACTTTGTCCACATCTCTGAAGCTGACAGCCTTATAGTTTGATTTTATTATATTTGTAAACCTCTTACTGCAAAGTTGGTGTGAGCAGGAGGGCATCTCCAAGCTCTGGCTTGTAAATTCAGGGGAATGTCATAAGTCCTGTCACTCTGTCACTACTTTCAGAATGCATTCTGGCACTCCATCCCAGAAGTCACAGTGCAGTGTGGAACCAAACACTGGATTGTTTATAAGCAGCAGCCAGTGACATCAAGCCCACAAGCTGACCACCATCACGTTATCCGATGTTTTTCTATGAGGGTGGCAGTAAAAAGAAGAATTAAAGTATAAAAATAGATGTGATGAAAATGTCACTGCACTGTAGGTGAAAACTCATTCATGTGGGATTTTCATGGATGGCCACAGCTTTTAATTCCAGTGTTAAATCTTTACCAGACACATTTACACTTTAATGACCTCAAGTGCAGTGACAGATAACTGGTTTAATTTCAAAAGCCTGGAGGACTTAATTATCATCTAATTCTTGGTATTTCAAGGTGGTGAACTGGAGCAACAACAATACTACTACTACTACTACTACTACTACTACTACTACTACTACTACTACTACTACTATAATAATAATAATAATAATAATAATAACAACTCACAGCTGTCTCAAACCACTACTTTTACCCATATGTAACTAATTCCCTCTGGGAGTCCATCTCTATTTAGTATGTTGTAAAGGACTAGAGAGATAAAACGAGTATATCCACCGCTGGTGTCTCAAAGCCTAATCTAAGTCTACTGCAATTCCTCTGTCTTGATTGATAGCAGGCTTGAGGGACCTGCTGCTACAGCTCATTGTTTGTAAGACAACAGAAACGTCTGCCTTGTCAAATAATTACCTGTAACGGCCTTGTGATATGTGTGTTACGGGCATCTGTCTGTATCCATGCATACCCATGTCAACAAATGCTGTCACTGACAGTATAGGCTCATTTTAAGAAGGTCTTTGGTTGTCAGGTTCAGTTTCCATCAGTTTAATACCACTCTGAAGCACATAAATGATTGATATTTCTGACTGCATTTTGGTCTGTAGTATGTCCAGTTTCATCCAGAATTAAGTGCATCTCAGAACTGAATATACTGTATGCTGGCTTACTAAAGGACCAACAAAATGATCTGATATAGTTTTTAAATGGAAAGTGAGTTGAATAATTTAAGAGGAGGGTTTAGATTGTATCATATAATATTGTAAAATATTGTCCAAGGAATAAGATTTAAAAGATATGTGAGAGGAAAATATATATATAAAAAGCTGATATACTGCATCCAATATGCATGTATATACTGTACAGCTCAAAGGCAATCTGGAATGAGGTCCTCACCTGGAAATTCCCACGGAAGCTGAAAGGAAAATAGCCCATGTATAAATGTTATGAAGCATGGCAGCAGAGTCGTGGTCCTACACTTATTTATAGTCTTAATTTAGATGGACTGAAGCAGCCTGAGGTAACAGTCTCACAAACATGAATTACAAAGTATATCATGTTGGCTGTGCAACTGTCAGTGACAATAGATCTTTTTAAGAATACATTTATTAAATAATAGAAATTAAAGCCTTTTATATGAATAGTGGTGTTTAATTATGTCAGGAATGATTAAAGGTATGATAAACTTTGTCTATTGCTGCTGTGGGTGTACAACAATGGTGACTTTTTATATTAAAATAGTCCCAATAATGCAATGAGCACCATGAATAAGAATTTTATTCTTTGACAAAATGCTCATTAAATTCATGAATTCAAAACGATTTCAATCCTCCTTAAGTCTTTCAATGATTTTTCATCCAGCACACTACAGTCTGAACAAGCAAAAACAAAACAAAAAAATCACAGGAGCCTTTGGAGAGTTAGTGAACCTATAAATGTTAAGCAGTAGGAGCCTCTTTGCTCTCTGATGGCCACCGTAGTTATCTTCCACCAAGCCTCCTGCGTAAAATCAATAATCTGGACCTGTCAAATTCAGCACGATAGACAATACATTGAATGTGTGTGTCCAGTCTACCAGAGTGTTCGATGCAAGCCATAGAGTATATATCATATGTGAGATATGTTGCTCCATGATGTTAAGGGCTGCTCAGCGGCACAAATAATGAATGTGCTTCGTTCTTCTTTGGGCTCCCTAGTAATGACTGGCTAGCAGAATAATCACCCGACTTACTCACTTTTACCTTCCATACTGATGTGCTCCTGTGTGCCTTCAGGGGCTCAACAGCTTGAAGGAATCACTGGGCCTTCTGCAGAGCTGAAGTTGAAAGGTTTCACTACATCATTTCGAACCTGACTTTCAACCTTGGCTGCATAAGGAGAGAAACACAGCAGCAGTTCATTAATTATATTTCTTGAATGCAGTACCTTATGAGTAATCCAGAGAGTTATGCTATAAATTATCTTTTTTGAGATCACACTGAAATAGAAAGAAAAATGGTACAGCAGTGTTGGAGAATGGAAGTGGCTTTCTGTACCGATATAGCACACATTACCTGATGCTCAAGAAAGGGAAATGTTTTTCAGAGAATGTGCATTAACAGAGCAGCACATGGTCTATCAACGAGTACAAAAGATACTCACAAAACATAATCCTTCAAGGAATACCACAAGAAAGCAGCACTGAACAAGGATGTTACAGCGATTTGCAAGCTCCTAGAAATGAAGACTATATACAGCACATAGACTTAGACATAGACTAAAATAGGTACAATTAACACAGGAAGAAATCACAAACAGTTATTTTTTTCATTTCTTATTCTTCTTATATTATTATAAGGATTGTGAAGTGACAGAAAAGACACTTGTACGTTGTCTGTGAATTACTGAAGGAAACTTCTTGTCTTATAGTCGTAATTGTTTCTTTTCCTCCCCATGTGTAGCCTCTGCAGGAAGGGAACTGTGGGTTTGGACTGTTGATTCAATAGTTTTATTTCATTCTTAAATGACAGCACCTTCACACATATTTTCTGCGTAAGACGAGAAGAAAAGAATCCTCACTCCTAATGCTCATTATCCCTCTAGGGCTTCATCAGTTGTCATGACGGTGAATAAGCTGAATCACCAATAATGTACATTCTTTCTGACCAGAGCCTGGGGATCTTCTTCCAGTAGCCGTGCAACATGTTGTGAAATGCTCTGGCATCATGCCAACTACCAAGCTGACCTAGATTTACATGATAGACGTGTTATACAACCTGGTGAATGATGATTCCTTTTTTTTTTTTTTTGTTATAATAAGTTGTTAGGATTTGTTAAACCTGGGCCCAAAAGCAGAACAGGGACCATGACTGCTGTTCATACACAAGTCTATCCAGGTGAATCCTGGGTTGAAGTCCAGTGAGCAGATTCAGAAACAGAGGTCGAGCTGGGCGGGCATACTAAGCTGAGCAGGAGACAGGCTGACTAGCAAACAGAAAAAAAACAGAGAGGAGCATGAGGAAGATCAAACTAGAATTACTGTCATGGCCCTCGTGTGTGTGTGTACCACAGATGTGACAGAACGATCTGGCAAAGACGTGAAGAGCCAGGGTAGATGTACAGAGCCTTTATTAGTGGATGAGATACTGGTGTGCAGGTTGCAGCAGGAGGAGAATGATTGGATACCCACGTTCAGACAGACACACATAACATACACCATCACAGACAGACAAACGGGGACTGACAAGAAACACTAGAGAGGGAAAACAGGCAACAATAGGAAAGAGCATACAGCTAGACCATGACAGCTATGTGATTGTTGCATGTGGTTTTATGATGGGAATGTGACATCCATTGATGTGTTTGAAAATGTAACTGAGATGTGTGAAGTGCTCCACTGTAGGCCATGAAATGAGATGGGACAGATATGTATTGACCAGGAACAAAAGTGATGGAAATGTGTTGACACTGTAGATTTTGGTGAATCTGACTGCAACACCTCTATATGAGTCTTATGCTGACCTACACCAACTGACTTTTCGAACAATTTCACTGTCACAGAAAGACAGACAGTATAAAATCCTGAAAGATGTGTTCAAATTGTGGCATCGTCTTGATCATTTGATTATGTGCGGATTACGTTCAATCACATGAGCAGTGTCAGCAACCAATAGACCATCAGGAAGCAGGCAACTGGCTACACAGTAGTAAATATAGAGGGACTCTGGGAGACGCAAGAATGTGAAGTCTCGGTTTGCTTGGACTGGTAGAAAAGGAGGAGAAATTGGTGTAGTTGTGGAATGAGTGAAATTGCCTCTTTGACGTGCCCTTCCATTTGTACCACGATCGAGTGGAAAAGGAAAAAAGTGGACAGAAATTGCTGCAGCCCTTGAAGCACAAGGTCAGCTGTGGCAAAAAACTGCTTTTGTTTCTCCTCCATTGTTCAACAGTTTTTATTCCTGTAAATTTCCACCAGGTGCAGGATGGGGAATAATCTTAAAATGAATTTAGTTCTTGTTCTTGGAAATAGTGACTCAGCAAGATCCGCAGTCTTTGCAAAATCTTAAAAACCTTGTGACTTTTGACACTGTCTTTGGATGTGAGCGGTTGTCAGACTTCAGCCTTCTAAAGTCTTTTCAAAGTCTTAGTTAGACAGAGTTCATAGACCGGCGAGAACACTTATAGACACTGGTAATTTGCTGTCTGTTCTTGTAGAATAGTCCCAGTGTGGTCAGAAGTTCTTAGTTAGCAAAGGAGAGGAAATGATCAAACTGACTGAATATCAGTGGCAATACTTTGACTTGACATTCTTCAGATACGCCTACCTTCACCTGTCCTCTTGATAGTATCAAAAGACTTTTGAAGTCAGTAACACTGTACAAAAAAAAAAAAAATCCTGGTATCCCTGGAACCAATGTAGGAGAAAATTAATGAACTTACTAATGAAATATTGAATTAGTATTGTTGCTTACCAATAAATAAAAAAAAAACAACAACAAAAAAACATGTATCTCCTCAATGTCACTTTTATATGAAATAGTAAAAATGTTTTCATTTGCCTGAGATGTATGAGAATTTTTAAGTCCATTATTACCTGATAACCTGAGAATCATCAAACATGGGGATTCAAGATTGTCAGTGGTCGGCAATCAGAAAAAATACAAAACACTAGACTAAATGAAATGTAACAGTGCCCATATGCTCTAATTCATTAATTTTTTACATAAAACAAATCATGTCTGTTCAAGTCAATCTTCATGGAAAAGAGGAAACATCCTATCCGAACATGGTGTGCAATCTACTGGTAGTCTATGTAACAGGATTTTTTTTCTCACCTCCCTTTGCTGCTGCCGCTTGTTCTTGTTCACTTTACAGGGGAGGCACAATTCATCTCAAATGAACCTATAATGTCAAGGTTTGCATCCAGATTCACAGTCTTTATGTGCTGACATCATTAGAATACTTGATATTAGATAAATTGAAAGCATATAACTATACTAATTTAACATTACCATGACTTGTAGAAATGGGGAAAAAACTATGCCTTTGTAAGTATGTGCAATTAAGTGAATTTACATACTGTGATGATTATGAATTATTATTTATTATAAAATAGTATATTATTGGATATAGTAAGTATATTGTTGTATATTTTGTGATGTTTTTGTGGAGGGTTTTGTTTTGTTTTGTAGGGCTTGGTGTGAAGGATTTATATCCTGTACCAACAAATATTCAATACATCTCAAAATTTCAGTAGTGTGCAGTCTGTTTACAGACATCTGATGTATTATTAACATTCCTTTACACATACATACTAGTATGGTGAGATCACCAGAAGATCATTTAGTTGAACTGAATACACATAGAAAACCATGTACCATATTAACCACCAATGTTGTCATTGTTTGTATAGTGTTGGATGGTGGCTAACTTAATATATTATGAAAGAGAGATTTAAATTTTTCATGTGGCATGTTAACCCAATAGATTGTAGAATGGTGCTGCTTCACTGAGAACCCTCACATAAATTAGCATTTTCCTTCTGAATCCAAACAAAAGGTCTATCTCGATAACGGAAAGAAATTGACAATTACAAGTTGTTTTCATTTTAATAAAGTGCAAATTCCTCTTTACCAAGTATGTGGCATGCATAGCTTCTGGAGTTTGATTCAACATATTTGAAAAAAAAAAAACAGCAGGAAAACAATAAATAGCACCCAATAGTTATGATGAAAATCATCTTTGTCTGCCTACAAGTAGAGAAAGGAACTTCAGGTTAACTTATATGTGTTTGATTCCTGAGTCAACATTCAGAGGATGACAACAAAAAAAAAATCCTTCACTGGATAATGCTAAGTTTTCAAAGTAAAATAGAAACATCCCACAATTTAGCCCAGACAGCATGTGGTAGTAGGTGGTGTTTTTGCAACTGATGGAAAAAAAAACATCAGCTAATTTAGAGCCTAAGTGGAAAAGTTGCTGACACGGCCAGTCATTCCTACTGATTCGTTGGGGCACTTCCATGGAAATTCAGCATCCATCCCTGGCAGTAAGAAAGAAGGTCCGCTGTTTACTGGCAGTGATTATGTGACATGACTTCAAAACCTTTTAACTCATGTCAATGTCTTTTAGCTTTCACGGTGCTGCTGCAGGTAGTGTCTTTGGCAACTTGTGGAAAAAAAAAAAAATCGCCAAATTTATATGTGGAAAAAGTTTCCATGACCTGGCCAGTCTGACTACTGACCCAAAAACAGTATAAACCCCTGTGTAAGATCTGGGTAGGTAGGTATAGGATGCAGTTTT